>MUZH01004367.1:0-104052 GCA_003012965.1 Juglanconis oblonga | reverse complement strand
TCCCAGCCCTCCGAGCCTTCCTCCGCTGCTCTATCTAAGAAGCTTCGCTTCTGCGCCTGCTAGCATTTTACGTTGAAATAAGCAGCCTAACGTATTAGACTAAATCTAAGCCCTAAGATATTAAAGAAATAAATCGGCAAATTTCTCAGCTGCCCCGGAGCGCAGCATAGGGCCGTCAGCTGAGAAATTTAGCAGGGCGGCCGATTTATTTTATCGGATGGTCAAAGTATGCCAACCGACAAGCGACAGGACAGAGATGGCAGACGATTTTCAGGGGTTCCATACTGTTCAGACGGTCGTCAGCATTGCCACGGTTATCGTCAACTCCTTCATCAAACAACATGTCTTGAAAAGGCACCTCATCAACAAGCGACTCCCGCTTCGGTGGTTTGGCGGCCATCTCTCCAGCCCAAACACCCAATATGTGACCCGGTACACAAATAAGTTGTCACAGCCCAAACTCATAAGCAATAGCAAGAACTCGAAAATCAATGGCAGGGTGGGAAACAATGATTAAGAGTGGCTGTGGCCAAAAGAATTGCCGCAATGCAAGACTGTGAAAGTACACGAATTTGGAATGGAAGGGTGAAGAGGCGTAGACCTATTTTTGAAAAAAAGAGGTGGGGTACCTCGGTTTTGAGTACCTAAAGCAAGGAGGCCAGGGGAGGGGATATTGTGCAGGTAACTAACAAATCACTGTCCATCTCTCAAGACACTGGCACTCAAAATGGCATGCTGCCAGGGATCTTGGTCGGGGTACCTAAGTATGCAGGTGAACTGCGTTGCCTCCAAAGCTGGATATGCGACCCGTCGTTAACCTCCTTTCTGTGCGATATGTGTGCTGCGACATGCAACTTCGCATCACCCCTTGCCCGCAATTCATATAGTCTACATGAGGCGACTTGGGAGAAGCTCACACCGCAACTTGAGCCTTACACTGCGGAATTTCCAAGCATGGTATTTGATATTGAATCGATTTATGTGAAAAGTAGCGTCGAAACTATGATTATGTGGCATGACTGCCTAAAGAACACGCGTCAGTACCAGGACTCTGTCACTTGGCTATTGAGGAGACCCTCCTTACGTAGAGCGGTACATCGGCACGGAGGAAAGAAGCTCATGCTGGACTTTACTCATGGGATCCGTGTCATCTGATCACGGAGGTGGTACAATATACCCCCTGTGTTATTCCTGCTCAAATATTATCGATACCTCCACTCTAAAGCCGCCCCGAGGTCAGCTAAACTGGGGGCGAGCAGACCTGGCCTTGTCTGTGCCAGCCTCAGAGTTTTTACGACAAAAGAAACCTTCCGCACCCAATAGTTCAAATATTGGATTAGAGTGGCAAGCGTGATATTGTGCGGACTTCACACAGGGTCGTATGTACCAAGTAGGTATCTAACCGTGTACTGTGGTACATGCATTAGGTAGGTACCTGAGGACTTATGCAACATCATCGCCAACTAACCGAGCTGGAAGGTCACAGTGATGGAAGATGAACGGATGATCCGCGATTGGTACATCTCGTCCCAACGAGCTGGTTCACTCGGGATATATCCACGGAGCTAATACCGCTCCAGAACACATTGATTCGTGGTTTTCGCTTTTCCCCTTGTGCCAACCGGAAGCTCTCAGCTCATTAGATGGAGGCCGAGTGGATCCGGAATTGGATTGCTCGGGTACAACGAACGTTTTACACGACTCTGATCGGTGCAACCTGCTGCGCCCGATTGTCAAGAGGATAGTTAGGAGTATAATGGCTCACGCACTAGAAATCCTGATATTAGCACAGACACCTAGGAACTGCATATGCAAAGTAGAATTGCCGAAGCCTTGCTTGACTGCACTGTTTTTTTTGGGTTTTCTTCTTTTGTTGGCCACATAACACCTTGCCGTACTCGAAGAGTCCCCACCGTGTAGTATAAACGTGTGGAGTGGAATGTACGTCACGACTAGCAAGGTTCAATTCCATATTAGGTCCCGTTCGCTGAGGTCGGGGAGGCTTGTTGCTGGTTGAGACGGCGATGTCGTATTCTTGCTTTTTACCTTTTCGGATTTCTTCATCCACTTATTCGCATGCGGTCATCTAGAAAGGAAGAGATGAAGACGAAACGTCATTGTATGGCACGTTGCGTCATCGAACTACGACCTTACTTGTCATCATGAAAAACTATCATTTCGAACCCTAGATCTCATCTTCCTAGGTATGCTTCACCACCCACGAAGTCGTGCCCCCCCCCCCTACCTTGGTGAAACCCCTCAACGACGCAAGAAGATCTTATTTTGGTGAACGTGTTAAATATCTTCAAGTTGTATATCTCATATAAATCATACACACAAGCATTTACTGAAGAGCCCCGTTCTAGCCCTCCAATCCCGATGAATTGGATGGAAAGCAAGTGCCGGGGGTCCGCCATGGGGCGTTACAGTACTCGCTTACTCGGTATGTCGGCCCATTGGAAATGCCAATCTAGTTTACCACTTAGGCGGCTCAAAGCTATCTGGCGCGTGTTGATCGCAACATTTTATGGCTAAGCTTTGCGGGAGTGTGCGGGAACCAACGCTAGTGCAACGCTATGGGCGTGAGATGACAACATGCATGGCCAATGGCCAGAGGAAACCTTATCAACGAGGCCAACGGCTGAGAGCTATGAGGACGATGATGTTGACCAGTGGCCAGAGGTCGCTGAACATATATACAAGAATCTCGGCAACGCCTCGCCCCCTGTGATTGTTCTTAGTATTGTACCGCAAGGGTGAGAGAAAACCTGAAGAGCACGCTGAGAATATGAAAGGATACGACCGACAAGAGCGACGGAGATCTTTTGGAATCGGCGGCGCAGGAAATATCCGTGAGTACCCAGGCTAAACCTTACAAATCAGACTCTCTACGCCAGTCACCGCTCTCACGGGCGCATACTGATGAAAATGTTCGTCACTCTAGGCACAAGGGATGAAGCTATAGTCACTGACCCTATCCCGTCCCAACAAGAAGGCCGTCGGCGAAGCAGTGTTTGGAGTCTGGCATCGACTGCAACCTCGTCACGCAAGTCGGGCGTTTGGGATAATATGAAGGATCTTTTCCGCAGCAAGTCAAACAATGACAGGGCGTAAAATGGGAAAGGCGAAGGATGCCCGTTTGGTCTCCGCGATCAAACTAAGTAATATCCAATTGAGCATGCTCGAATATGACGGACTGAGCACACATGGGTCAAGAGCGAGGTTCATAATTATACGATGATCTACGGACCCTGCCGGCAGTGGAATCTCGGTGCAAGAAGCAAGTCAGTCTGTGCAGAAGCAGCCTTGTGGATGGCAACTTGATCTCACCGCAAGGTGATCGCATTTCATATCAGCTCAAATTTCACATCACTGGACAGTCAGCAGAGAAATCCGTCTGAATGAGACAGTCACAGTTCGATGTGGCGAGTTTTGAGGAGATACACTACGGGGTTCCGAGTGGACGTTCTCGTCTATCAGCATGAGGTCAACCACTACCCGTCTTGCCACGACTACATTTCTTTATGTGCAAGTGCCTCTTTCTTTTCAATGGATCAGCTTGGGGAATACCTCATTCAGATATGTCTGTTTCAAGCGGACCAGGGCATAAGCGTATGAGATCAAGTAAAAAGATGTCTTCTAGATTCTGGACCATATTAATAGGTCGGTGTAATCGATCCTTTATTGAGCACGAGCCTTTGTGCTGCGATCAACAGTATCAACCTATCCTTCGCCAGCGAATTTTAGACCTTCTCTTCGTCGGCTCGCTGCGCCTCTTCTTGTTGCTGACAGCTCCATTCCACAGTTTTCTATAAAATCTCTGACCATGAACTTGAGATGTTGAGACTTGGCGAAGTATACCTATCACCTGCACCTATAAATCATCAAGATCTACGTCCCCCCCCCCCCAAACTGACTCTTATCCAACACCATACCACCAACGAAGTCCGCCAGATTGCTGCCGTTCTGCAAGACTACCAAAGGCCACGTGAACTGTAGCATGTTGGGGTCAACGCGTACATGTCTGTGATGCAGGATAGGATGGCGGCAGTATTGAGCAGCTTGATGATGTCGAGAAATTAGAATGTCCTCGATACCAAGGCTTTCTCGGCCATCGCATGGCCACATTCCAGGAAACATGGACTTTCTCTTCGCCTTCTGGTCACCGATCGCCGACCCGTAGCTATGAAGGCTGTGGTGCGGCACCATGCCTGCTTGAGCCAAAAGGCCGTCCCGTTGTCAGATGACGCAGCTACCGCGGAGATTGTAGTGACTAGTGATCATGACTAGTGATCATGCTACTAGACTGGACTATCCAGTATACTTCCAAGATACATATCGTCCGTGAGCTGCTCAAGCAGCAGCCTTTGCGCCAGGAAGATGCACACTGTGACTTCATGATCCCACTATAGCAAAAGAAAAAGACGGGAAAAAAAGACCACCAGAAAGCCAGAGAAATTCACACCGCAGCTCCTCGTCGACTACGTCCAGGCCGCGTGCCACAGGCAGAAGAAGACTCAGTTGATCAAGTCACTGCTACAAGACCACCTACACCCCGAGGATCGTGATATCGAGAACGGCGACACGGCACGGCAAAATTCATGGCCTGCAAGATGTTTGGGAACAGTTTGCTGCCGAAGAGTGACGTCGAGGGCTCATGCTGATACTGGTGTTTGATGACAGGTCAGCCAATCTCAGGGATGACTGGAATGACTTGGTGTTCGCGAAGTATCCTCGTCCCGATGAACCACCAACGCCGCAGGCCTTGTAAGATCTCTTTTTGGGTCCAGTCTGCAATGATTTGCACTTGTGGGCGGCCTCGTGATGCCAGGGTTGGACTTTTGGGGGAAAGTGTGAAGGCGTTCAACTATGATAGTCCTGATCTGCTCGGATCTCAGGTGGTTTCCGTCGACTGAGCAAATCCTATGTCATTCCTGCTCTACCAGAGTAGGTTCAGCTCTTGAGAGTTGCGCCCTGGGACATACATCCCAGGAAACACACCCCATGACCAAATCAGCGCAATCCTTTCGGGTATCAAAATGCATCGCTACTTGTCCCCCCCCCCCTTTCCCTCCAGGTGCAAAATCCACCCAGAGGACCGCCACCATAAGACCGTCCTGCACCCATTTTACACCTCCGACAAGGAGCTGCCCTCCGTAATCTCGGGCGCAGTCGACGTTTTATCATCGGCCTTGTGCAAGTGCTCGCCTACCACATGGCCCGGCGGCAGCGCCACGCCATGGACAACTCCTTCTGAAATATCCTCGATCTTTGTTACACGCTCGACGTCGTAGTTGGTGTCGCGGATGCCCCAGAGAACCCAGAAGCAGAGCGGCAGGGACACGAGGAGCATCAACCATGAAGCGAGGTGCTGGGGAGGGGGGGAAGAGGCGCATGGCGGGAATCGCTTACCTTGACAGCATCCATTCCAAACGACACAGCAGCACCGGCACTCTGCACGCCCTTGGGGAAGACGAACGAGAGCAAACAAAAAAAAAATAATATCCGGCCATGCGGGCCAGCCTGAACGGCTCGTTGGTGAGGGAGGACATGGTGTAGTAGGCAAGACCCTGGTAGGTGGCATCGGCGAGGTAGTACGCCATCAGCAGCAGGATCGGGCCCACGGAGACGCCCACGGTCCAGTCCCAGGGGATGGGGACGCCGCGGACGACGGTGTCGGCGCGGGTGAACTGGACCTGGAAGGCCAGACCGGCGGCCCAGATGACGCAGTTCAGAAGGATGACGAAGACGGTGGCGAAGAGGGCCCGCTTGCGTCTGGCGAAGGGCAGGTTGTCGGTCAGCTGGCCGATGAGGATGCCGCCGAGGACCTGGCCCACGCCCTCGAGGAGGGCGACCAGGGCGCGGGTGCGTCCGTTGAAGAGGACGGTGACGATGGCGCCCTGGTAGGCGTAGAAGTAGTTGGAGGAGAAGAACATGGGGAACAGGGCCCACATGCGCCAGTCGCTCATGAGGGCGCCCAGCTCCTTGAACTCCTGCATGGGCGAGATGGCCTCCTCGAGCTCGACGACGGTGCCGTCGCCGCGGATGACGCTGTGCGGGGGCAGGAGCAGCCACGAGGTCACGATGGAGGTGAGCATGATGATCATGAAGGCGAGGTAAACGCCGGTGGAGACGCCCGGGAGGGTGGAGTTGGCCTGGATGCCGAGGGCGATGGAGGAGCCGACGATGGTGCCCATCTGGAAGATGGACCAGAACAGGGTGAAGGAGCGGCCCTTGTCTTTCTCGAGCGGGTAGGCCATCATGATGGAGCCCTGGGCGGCCCAGAGGAGGGCGGCGGTGACGCCGAGGATGCCGCCGGAGAGGATGAGGAACCAGCGCGTGCCGTGGACCTGGAAGGCCCAGAGGCCGCCGATGTAGAGCGAGTAGCCCATGGTGCCGATGGAGAGGGTCAATCTGGGGCCGAGCACGTTCTGGCAGGCGGTGTCAGCAGGCGGGTGCGCTCGTTGGCTCGGTGGCTCGGTGGCTAGGTGGCTAGCCTGCTTCGACGTGATGGTGGTGATGGTGGTGAAGGAGGGTCTCTTACATGTACGGAACCGGCGAAGAAGCCGGCGATGGCGAAGCAGCCATATAGGACGCCGTTTGCAGTGTCAGAGAGTTGGGTGTCTTGGGTACCACTGGAGGATCATGGCAGATTAGCTGCTGCGTCCTGCAAGAAGGACCAGAAGGACCAGAAGGACCAGAAGGACCAGAAGGACCAGAAGGACAAGAAGGCCAAGAAGGCGCACGCACCCAGCGCCTAGACCACTGACGGCGGAGAACATTCCCACCGAGCAGAAGGTGACAAAACCGAGGATGGCGACTTGGGTCCATGGCGAATTGTCTGTAGTGATGATATGACGGGTCAGCATGTGCAAACGGCGGCGGTCCTGGTGTTTTGGTGTTTTGGTGTTCTACACACATCGCACGGGGCCGACCTTGACCGCGGCTAGATTG
Source organism: Juglanconis oblonga (assembly GCA_003012965.1). Lineage (NCBI taxonomy): Eukaryota > Fungi > Ascomycota > Sordariomycetes > Diaporthales > Juglanconidaceae > Juglanconis > Juglanconis oblonga. Next base: position 97,098 of record MUZH01004367.1, on the reverse strand, counting down.
ACCATCTTGGACAGACACAGCGCGTTGGCTGGCGACGACGTCTTGGGGGCTGCGTCGGGCGAGTAGAGGCAAGAGGTGTCGCGACGACGACTCGGAAGGAGAACAAGAAGGCTGGCTGCTGGCATGGTATTCTGGCAAGGATTCAAGGTCCCTTAATAAATCCTCGTTGCTTGTCCGCTAGCGCCCTGGCTCACCTGGCACCCCCCCCCCCGGCAACCCCCGGCATTGGCTACCAGGCTGGCAGGTGAGTCGATAGAAACGTGGTGATTAACCCCCCTGGTGACCCCCCTGTGACCCCCCTGGTGGCCCCCTGGGGAGGTGAGAGGAGGTGAGATTCGCCGGGCCAGTACAGGTACAGGGGCTACCCGGCCAGTATCAGATGTTACCTTACATCGCAGATCCGCCGAGGCCTTATCAAGTCATCGTTGCATGGGCTCTCCACAGGTGTCGTTACATGCAGTATGGCTCGACATGTGCGGTACCATTGTCTTGGATCTCGCTTGGTGCAACTGGGCTGGTTGGCTGGTCTGGCTGGTTGGTCTCGCTGGTCAGTCTCGCGTGGCTATATCTGGACTTCCTAACTGTGACGCCACGACACGACACGACACGACACAACGTCGCGCGCTCTTCAAGTCCACAGTCAGCTCTTTGTCGCAGTCGACCACGCCTGCCATGCCGATGGTAGGGGCCAGTGCCGCCCACGCTTATCTCGTAGGCAGGTCCCCGGCCGTTGCATCCCACCATGGACGACGTTCCGCGGACCCACCTGTTCGAGAGCCCGCACGCAGCATGATAAGCCTCGGACCCATGCTGAACTCAGCGCCATTATTAAACTGCTAACGGCTTCGTGACCTTGGTGACCTTCGTGACCGAACCGGACCGAACCTGGCCTCACCTTCCACCGTCCAAGTCCGGCCGGCCGGCTGTCCGGAGCATAGGTCGCTGCCAGGCCGAATCGAGAGTAACGTGCATCTCGTGTTCTAGTCAGTGGCGCTGCCATTCCATTCCATTCCTATATCCTGCGATCCTGTGCTGCACCAAGTCTGCTGCACCAAGTCTGCCGCCAGGCTCAGCGTTGGTGTGCAACGTTGGATCTGTCAAGGCTGTCTATCCAATGCTTGGTCCAGCGACGAGAGCATCGACTCAATTTCTTCCTATCTGTCCGCGAGATGAACACCACGTACCATGCACCTACATGTAGCTGAGTCCTGGCTGCTTATTAACTTGATATCATGCGAACCTCCTTCCCTTCCCCGGAGACCCGGCAATCGCCAGCTGCATCCGTGGGGCAGCTGAAGCTTTCTTGTAGGGAGATCACGAGGAGATACGCCAGGGGTCGCAGGGCTGCTGGTCACCTGGGCACAGAAATCACCATTGACTCCATTTCTGTCTTGATTAGAAAGCGGTACATCCTGCTGGCCCGTTCTGGTCATTCCAGGGAAGCTCGCTCGTGCCTATCATTCTGGAGGAATCCCCGTCCAGGTTCCATTCGTGTACCAGATCCCGGGTTGCGAGTACTTCAACACCCTCCCATCCTTGATGTATCCGAATCTGATGTAGTCCACAAATGCCTGCGGCGTCCTCTGCCAGAAGAATGAGTCCGCCTGCTCGCCCTCCCTCAGCACGTTCTTGGCACCATCCCCAAAGAAGCGCCTGGCCCTCTCCACATCGTCGATCCACATGCTGATCCCATCCACATCTTTCGGCACCGGTGTTGCCCACTTGAAGGTGGCGTTCGAGATCGAGTCCATGAAGATCACCGGCTCCAGCATCTCGGGGATGGGCACCTCCGCGCCCGCATCACTCGCCGGCGTGGGCGACGAGGACGACCAGGGGCTCGTCCACGGCCCAGCGCCCTGCTGCAGCCGCAGGTGCGCGTACAGCACCGCCAGAGACCACACGGCCCCGACGGTGCTCGAGCGGGTCGCTCTCCACACCAGAGCCGTGTGCGCGGCTGACACGAAGGGCAGCGCCCACTTTGCGTCCTTGACCGGCGTCGGGCACTCCATCTCCTCTGATTCCACCGTGAATCTGAACGTCATCGGGAAGTACGTCTGGACGTCGATCGACTCCACGTCGTTCATGTGGTATCCCGGGAAAGAATTGGTCATGCCCATGAACTTGACCACCCCGCAACCCCCGGTGGCATCATCAACCACGCCGGCATGCACGGCTGTCGGGCAGATGTAGGAATCTCCCCGATAGATAGGCCCGCCAATGACCAGAGGCTGGCCAAGAATTTCCTTGCTACCGGTGAGGTGAGGTTTCCCGGTGACAACGCCATCGCGGATACAGTTGGCTGGACACTGGAAGGCGGTGAAGTGGTTCGCGAAGGGTTCGCAGTGCGCGCCGTCCATGCCACACTCATCCGGTACCCAGAATGAGTCGGTACAAGAGAGGTTCTTGACTGGGAGCCACTCTGAGGAAGATCTGGTCTTGGCACGGATCGGTGGAGGGCCGTCTTTGGACAAGGTTGTGAATGTGAGGCTCCAGGTTAGAAAGAGCACGGCGATGATGACGGCTCTTCGCCGCCCGGAGGAGATGGGCGGGTTCGTCAATGTGACGTCCTTCCCCATGTTGGGAGACTGAGATGGGATGCGAGCTCAAAGATAGCGCTAGGAGGCGTGGGTGGTGATGAAGCGGCCTGGTGACCCAGTAACAGGATCGTGATACGCACGACGAGTACAATGAAGGTTCGTTCCTGCGAGAGGAAGAAGGCTGCGGGACGAGAGTTAAAATTGTTTTCAAAGGGAGGCGCGCCAGTGCCTTGTTGGGTTCTTGCGAGTGGTGTCGGTTTCAGAAAGCTGAGGTGTTTCGGCATAGTCCACGTTTGGTGCCTGTGCACCACCCACATCCACCATCGTCCCAACTTTCGAGTTTCCTCGTCCCCTGGCCCGAGCAGACGCCAGATCACGGGGCCAGGGACGAGTTTCTCGTTGATGTGCGACTCATCCGTCATAGTATCGGGTATTCCCGGCCAGGCGGCTCTACCGACACTTCTTCTCGAGGTCGGTGTGGTGGTCCATCGAGTTTGTCGACTGGCCTCGAAGCGGGATCGCACGCAAACGAGCACACGCAGACATGGCCACAAATGCAGAAGGAGCATCTTATTCCGAAATATCACAAAGAAACGAGTGATACATAAAATTTGCAATGCTGAGATTCGACGTCCTTGGGTAAGAGAAGGATTCTGCATTGCAAAGGAGGCCACGTCCATTGTAGCACATAATAAGTCTTTGGTATCAGAACAGGGCGTGAGTTGCTCCAGGCAGAGTGTCGTTCAGATTTTTTTGTTTAAGTACTCATTTCAATATCCAGATCCACACTGCGTGAGACAGAATCCAACAATCCCTCGCTGATGCAGTAGCCCAGTCCTTCATGCTCAGAAACCTTTGGTCCATCCTTAGAGTCAAGCGGGCGCCATATACGGCTAGCATCACGTCGGACCTCTGAGCCGCTGTCCTGCGCCGTGGAGTCGTCCACAGTGGAGGCGTGCATCAGCCTCAAGTGAAAGATGGCGCTGGGTATCGCCACGTTGACTTCTTCCAGTCTTTGGTTCTTGACGAAAGCGCTCCGGACCATTGCATCAAACGGCTGAAGTAAGGCCACTTCGGTTAGCCTAAACATGTCATTCCGCGCCATCTGAGGAGGGAACCAGGTGCCATCTGAGGTCACGTGCAGGTAGCGAAGGTTGGGCAAAGCCTCGGGCACGTGCTTCAGCAGCGAAATCAGCGTGTACCATCCAGAAAAGCGCTTGTCGGTTGAGAAGTCCCGACCATTATCTGGGGGACGTGCAACCTGACCCAACTCCCATATCATCTCGGCTGACTGTATCAAAGCAAGACACTCTGGTCTCAGAAGCTGTCCGAGGTTCTGAAGTAGAGCAGTGCCCGAGAAGTGAAACCGGTTTGTTGCGTAGAGGACCTCGATACCCTCAGCATATCTGGATCACAAAGGAAATCAGTGGTCCGGTACAGAGGAGGCGTAGGTGCAACAGGCGCCTGGATATGTGATAACTCACGCCTGTCGACAAGTTTGCAACCATCCCATCACCCCTACACGACATTTGAATGGTGCTTCGCCGGGCCAGGCATCGCAAGCTCGACCAACTCCGGATGTCTCCCGAAGACAATTGTCCCTAGTGGGTTGTAAAGTGGCTTTGTCCCTCATTGTGCGGTTCCTCACGCGCCACTCCGGGTCTCGATGACAGACACATCCATACCAACGCCATTGCCTTGCTCGAGATGCTTCATCGCGGCTGTGTGACTGAGGATCAGACCCGTGAATTTGGTGGTCGGCCCCAAGAGGTGTGCCATATCGCAAATCCACGTGCATGATACGATCCCCAAAGGCCTCGATGAGTATGATGCGCCGCACGTCTGGAGGGAGCCGCTGAAAGAAGGCACTGGTGGAGATCGCACCGCAGCTGCTGTCTTGAGCTGGGCAGAGCTCAATTTGATGAGCGCGCTCCGTGGGTAGAAACAGTTCCGGAGGGATCTCATCTTCCTGGCCCTCGTGTTTCCCACCAGCGCCGTCGCCCGAGGCCGGAGTCGCCGGACTCACAAAACGCTGGACCCATTGACTGAAGCTGCTGAACATGACGCTGGAAAGACATATGGTGCCCCGACATGCTGTTTGAGCATAGAGAATTGAGACCCGGCGGCGGGAGCGGGAGTGTGGACCTTGCTGTGGTGGACGGATGACTGTTGTTGTGAAGTGAATATGATGAAGCCAGCGCCGGAGAAGACCAGATGAGACGGAGGCGCGGAAAGGGGTGAACGAGCACATCCCTGCACGTCCAGATTAGTCATCGCATCGGATGGAGACGCACCCTTAGTCAGTTCCTGCCCACCTTGACGGGAATACGCGTAGTCTCTATCAATAGTGAAGAAGGGTTTCCAAATTACGGTCAGCGCGTTAGCGCTCCACGCCCTCCGGGCCTGCAAAACCCGACTTTCTACTAACAGACTATTAAGCATGCCTTCGCTTACAGCTGTTGAACCTCTATATATTAGCTGATGTTTGCAACTTTTTAATAGTGCCTTTGCAGCTTCAGATTGTGAAGGTCCACCTATACGACGTACTGAAGATAGGTGCCTGAATGGAGTTAAGATTCAAAGTGCTAAGAACAACTGTAGAAGAAAGAACTAGTGAACATCCAGCCTTAAATAGGCACCACCTCAGTGGATCCAGAGCCAAGATCGAGGCAATTGAGGACGGGAGTCGCGTGGAAGAGAACACCGTTAAGGCGGTGTTGCGGCCTAAGAAGAAGAAGTCAACTATGCTGAAGACCCTGTTTAAGAAGAAGAAGGACAAGGAGGAGGGCCGCGAGTTTGCGTCTCTGTCATGGCGTAACGCTTACACGATAAGTGTGGAGAACATGAGATGTATGAATGACGAATCTAATGAACAGATTATAACAGATTTGCATGGGATGGGGTTTTGGGATATAGACAGGCCCAGCTTCGGTATACAATGTTACAGCGGTTTTCAACTTCACACACCTTCTCACTTCAAGTATGCAACACTGCGCGTTCCTCTATTGCCTGGGCTTCTCCTCCTTTCGAGTGGAACGTTAGCTCATTGATACTGTCCAGCACTCATCCTCAACCACACCTAGCCATACGACCTGCAGTCTCCATGGCAGGATAGGTCATTTAGGGTCGGTGGCATGGAGTCTACACTATCAAAAACGTCTTGGCCGTAATGTCCTCGTTCTCGATAACCTCTCCTTGCATAACGCCATGAACGTAACACTCACCCACTAAGCTCACGCCCTTAAGATTTTCTACACTGATGTCACGCACGACAAAGGGAACCTCGACTCCACCAAAAACACAAACAGCATCACCCACTCTCGCATGGCCAGGGAACAGCCCAAAGCACCCGCCACTGGTCAGGCCGAACCTCCGGTTTCCTAACACCCCTCTAAACACGCCTTGGATCGCCTTGAAAGTCTCCGCCGGCTTCCGAGCAGCCAGGTTTGGCAACTCGAGACGACCCTTACCCACGGGCCGCCGTTGCCTCGTAGAGTACGTCTGCCCTGGTAATGAAGGGCTGCTGTCAACGTCGTGCCCGGTCGTTGCGTCTAGCAGGAGACTGAAGATCTCCGCGTACGTCTCCGGGGATTTGGTCCAGCCGGTCCCGTCCTTGTTTGCGATGAGGGTTCGCCAGAATGCATCGAAGACGGCTGTGCCCTCTACTGGGTATACATCGACGTCTTTGGCTAGCGCATAACAGGCAAGCAAAGCTATGTTGCGAAGCTTGGGGGCCTCCCAAGTGAGATCCGGGTTCTTCTGGATATCTGTGAGCTTTTCAACAGTGTCGAAGGATTTGCCTTGTATGCGCAAGCCACGACTATGAACACCACTTCCTTCAATTACAAACGAGAGATCTTGGTACGGAAGGTTTGGCGTCCGAAACCCAAAGCCGTCCGTCTTCCAAGTGAGCTTGCCACCAGCGGCGTACAGCCCGCTAAAGATACTACCGTGTGCATTGTACTCCAGGATGGATCTCGTCTGCCGCGGCCTCGTCCAGTTCGGCACCCACGACGGCAGACCATCCAATGCCAACTCATCGTGCGCGTGGTCAACAGCACATAACAAACCACTGATACGCAGCCGCGCGGGCGTGACGATGTCCACCGCGGCGTCATAGAACAATCGGGCCACGGGATAGTCTTCGTCGTACCGCGGCTTGATACGCCCTGACCAGCCTTCGTTGACGTTGAAGTCAAGCCCCAGCAGGCCGTACACTTTATCCCGCGGCTCCCCGCAGCAAGCCGGGCGGGTGTCGACCAGGTAATCGAGCAAGGTACCGCGTTGGTTACTGCGAATGCTTACTTCGGTAGCGCTCAGATACGAGATATAGTCGAACCCCTCCGTCCCCCCGCCCGCCCGCTGGGGGTCGTCGTTAGAGAAGTTGGCCACCAACCACCGCGCAACACTACTATCTTTAAGGCGCATATTAGCGTCACTAATAAGTCGCCAGGGCGCGCGATACCGCCCACAAGCCATGTGCTTGTTTCTGGAGAGGATTAGCTCCTGCATGATCCAGACCCGCGTGAAGTAGGGCGCGGACAGCACGTCCCACACATCGGCCCACTCCTCGGACTCGGCCGCGGGCAGCGCGAGCCGGGCGAAGTCGTCGGGGCAGGCGACGTCGGTGCAGAGCCAGAGGTTGACGGCGCAGCGCTGCAGCGCGTCGAAGGGGTTGGCGGCCGGGCGGCGCGGCTCGCCGAGCCAGATAGTGGTGTTGAGGGCGTGGGTGTAAATGCGCGACATAAGGGGGATTTGTTGTTCTTTTTCTGCGATGTTGACTTGGTCGATGCAGATCTGGTCGATCCAGAGGATTATGGACTGTGTTGGGTGGCGGAAGTGGAGGAGGGCTGTATACAGCGAGGTGGTGATACCCAAGCTCTGCGAGTTCACCGAGATAACCTTGTCGAAGGTCGGGGAGCCCCAAGTGTAGCTTAGGGCAGTGTACCAGAGAGGTTCGGCAGGCTCTATGAGCGAGGTGGCGTGGAAAGTGTCGCGAATGATGCCGTACTCGTCTTTGAAGGGGCTGTCGAATTCTAGGGAGCAGTGATGAAGAGCGCATTCAATCTTCGAAATTCCAACGCCCGGCCGTAGCTCAAGAACTCGGATCTCGAAAGGGTCGCCTATCGGACTGTAGAGAGCGCTCATGGAGGATTTCGAGGGTGTCGTCGTCTGGGCCTTCGTCTGGGCTGCTTTGGTGTTCGCCCAGTCCCGGAGGGCGTCCTCGTGAACAAAGCTTTGATGATCATTCTGTGGCTGGATGGCATTGCGGACACATCGACTGGCTCTAGCGAGGTCGAATGATGACTGAGGGGCATCGTAGTCTGCGTTACGGTCCATGTTGCTTACCAGATTGAAGAGATTCGATCATGAGATTTATCTGTCTCTAGTGTGGACTAAACCTTGGCCGATCTTTAGAACACTCATTATAAGTGAAAATGTCACTCACCAAGGTCAAGGACTGTTCTGTTAGCACAACAGCTCGAGCTGATGATTCTCCATGACGCACGTCAGCTAGCCACATGCTCACCAAACAGCAGCGCAGCACCAATAGCTGACCCAGCTTTACGCAAGCGCGGCAGGGATTCTTATACCATGTGTCGGGAAATACAGACTACATGTGACAGTACAGAATTCCGCTGGGATTAGCTAACGGCTGTCAGGGTGTGATACGAGTACTATATAAGTTACGTAGGTAGGTAATCGTAGAGGCGTTCCTAGTTCCAAAAGCCCTACTAGGAAGTGACTCGGTATATCCTGTAAAGGTACCGTTATATATCGACCCCTAGGGCCGGGAAACACCCACTTATACGTACCTAAAGCTCGGGCTATAAGCTCTTAGAAATCGTAAGTCATCTTATAGGTCGGGTAGGTAGATAGGTTCTTAGGTCCTTTTTCTTTTTTTTAACACCTATATTTTAGATATTGCTTATTAACTTCTATCTAAATATCTTCATTATTATCTTACTCCTAGTAGTACTACTTTTTCCAAAGCTTATTAACGCCTATTTTATAGCTGATAATAATAGATTTTAATTATCCGCCTTTCCGACGTAGTCTTTAATAGGGTAGTCTTCGTCCCTTCCTATTAAGCAGTCTCTTTCCTTTAAGGCCGTTGCTGTTAATAAAACTATAAAAGGTGTAATAGTTTTATTTATATAATAAAGAATACTCGGAAGCCTAGCAGCTAAAATTATATAATGCTGTTAATAGTAAGAGAGCAAAACAATGGCTAAACCTTAGATAAGAGCAAATAGTTAATAACTAGACTATAAGAGCTGTATAAGCTAGTTAATACTAGCTTATAATACTATTAAATTATAGGAAATACTAATATAACTAGTCTAAGACTAATATTAATACTAATATATAGTATAGTAACTATATTGAAATAAATGCAAGAGTCTTGGCCTTGCCCACTCAACTCGGCCTCTTCTATCTCTGTGCATATTTGTCACGTTTTTGGAGTTCTGGTTTTCTTTGCATGCTTGCCTGTCCCCGTCCTCGCCCCAACCCACCTCCTCGTCTCCTGCCCCGAGCGATGTTTAAGATGATTGGATGTGCGTCCGGGTGGTGACTAGCAGATTGCGTTTGAGAGCATTGCCCTACAACCTCCTTCTTACAACCGATCGGTCGTTTTCTGACAATCAATTGGATATGTGAGTTTGTGGATGATACCTCCTGTTTTGAGATATAAGCCACCGAGGATTGTGACCTCCACTTGGTGGGGATGAAGGACGGAGACTATTCCAGGCTTGCCAGGCAACAATCTTGCACGTGTCTCGGATGTCTGCTCTGTTCGGTTCAGCAAGAATGCTATTTAAAGATTTTCATATTTTTGAAGTCTTGTTTTGTGGATGATTTGGACTTGGCGTTAGAAGGTGAGAGGAAAACTCAAACCAAGGAGAGGCTCCTTGTCAATTCCAGCTCCGGATGTGGCTCATTCTGTAATTTCTTGCTGAAACTGCTCCCCGCCCGGATCTTCTCACCCCAGATGATGAAGCCGATTGGCACAAAGCTAAGACCAAAGCTGATGAAGGCCAGTAGGGAACAAGACCATGGGATGCCCAGGGTATCGACCATACTACCCACGGCCAGGGGGATCACGGCCCCGGCAATACTTCGAGCCGCAGCACAGGCAGCGAGGGCCGAGGAGGCGAAGATGCCGTATGCATCGGCAACATCTTTAGGTTCAGTGTCAGCCGAGGATTGGAGACAGACTTATGGCGGGTCACACTCACAGTTGATCATGGCCATAAAGATCATTTGGTAGGCGACGCCATATGGTATTATTGCCAGCAAAGGGACAACCCATGGGATGGACGCCTTAGACGTCCAGCCTAGCCAAAAGAGAGAGATCACGAATAACGGACCTCCAACACAAGCCATGGGTAGACGAAGATACTCGGGTTGTTTGTTAGGATGCCTTCGGAGAATGCCCGGCGCGTATCGGTCGTAGATGTGCGCAAGAGCGACAGTAATGATGGAACCCGCGAACATTATGATAAAGGCAAGTCCGGACTCGCCAGCTGTAAACCCATATATGCCCTCGAAGATATCAGGGAAGATCTCGAGGAGCATGTAGAAGACGGCGTAGACGAAAGCCATGTAGACGCATGTCAGCGCGACCAGCATCTCGGTACAAAGTAGGTGCAGTGGCCTTGTCGTGGTGATTTTCTATGCTCGTGTTAGAAACGGTGTCTGAGACTGGAGTTGGCAACAATACTCACGAGTATGACAAGGATGCCAGGCCTATCCTGGTCCGCAGGCGCAATGTATCTATCACTACCCTTCTCCTTATTAAGCCTGGCTGCCCTGCCCCTCAGAATCTTAGTCGCCAGCGTCTCCGGCTGTACGGTTACAGCCACAAGACATATACCAGAGAGCATCATACACGCCCAGAACGCCCATCTCCACGAATAGGGATAGGCGTACCCTGAGATAACCGGACCAGCAAGGGGGCCCAGCAGCGTGCCAGTGGACCAGTACACGTTAGCTCTGCCCCTGCTAACCTTGTCGTCAAACACATCGGCGATGGACCCTCCCGTAACACTCATCGGCGGTGAGGCGAACGTGCCAGAGAAGAAGCGGAATATCAGGAAGGCGGCCCAGTTTGGGGCGAGAGCGCACGCCATGGAGAAGATGATGTAGAGGCAGAGAGTGGAGATGAGAATGGGCCGACGACCGTACTGCTCACTTAGCGGTGCGAACACCAGTGGCCCAAGAACGAAGCCTATGAGGAATGTGGTCGCAGGTAGGATTGTTTCAGGGCCATCTGGGACATTGAATACGCTCTGCAAGGCGGTGGTCTCGTTGGACACTACCGAGGACCCCATCGTGGAATTTATGGATAGCAGAGAGCCGACAACGACGACATAAATTTTCTTGGCCTGCCCTCACCAATTATTAGTTTCTTCCCCAAAACCCCGCGGCATAAAGACACGTACCGTAGACCAATTGTGAGGATCGGCCGGCTCACCGGGCTGGAAGTTCACGATAGTGACATCCTCCGGAGACCCCCGATGCATATTGGTATCCGACTCCGTTGACGCATCATCACCATACTCCGGCGGTGTCTGCAGGTCCTCTTCGGTCTTCTGCCTGGTCAGCTCGCTGTCGTGATGCATCTTCAAGGGCTCAGCGATCGTACACGGCTCCGGCTTGTCCTTCGAACAGCCTTCTGACACTCGGAGGAAGAACACGGAAGCTTTCGAAAGACGGCGTCAAGCAGGGAAAAGGGGGGGGAGATGCGTGCTTTTAATCGGTCTAGGGGCTGAACGGCGGGTCCACAGTCCTGGGTCGTCACTCGGCCTCCGGAGTGTAGCCACTTTGATCGTGAAGGTGGACCCATCCCGCGGGATGGCACATAGTGTGGATCCGGTCACGCTGTCGGCGGCGTCGACCAGAATTCCAGGTGATTCTCCGGCACCCCTTGCAGGAATCGGGTCGCAGTACTACCTGCGATCGATGTTACGGTTGCCGGAACGCGACATTGCAGTTAGCGTCAAGCAGTCTAAGTGTGGCGTGCATGACATGTACGGATAATATATAGATAGGGCTGGAGAAGATCGCAGGTGTACTCGGACGGAGCCGCACATCCCTCGTGACTCGGATTTATGCGATGGGATCGTTGGCTACTGTTCACCGGAATTGAGTACGAATGGGCCCACGACCTTGAAATATTTTTGCGGTTGGAACTCCGAACCTTGGAGTCGGCAATTGGGGATTAAACTATTCCCGTAAATCTTGATTCAGCCTCATGACGTCTTGGCCCCATAAATCTCGGATATTTTTGGGGCAAAAGCTTTGCCGTCGCGGGTTGCGCTCTCCGCATTCAACCTCATGCCAAACACAAGGCTGTCGCTTGTCGTCTACCCACCAGCGCCAATTTACGCTTCTGTTCCATTCTGCCACGTACCTCATGACAGTTTGCCTTGACCACTTCCAACTATCCCACGCCGCTATGGCAACATCTGCCGGATACCGCGTCTCTTGAAGTTGTAATCCGCAAGAGATGTGAAGAATGGATTCTTCGAGCCGGTGCTTGTGGCAAAGACGAGTTGGGGGTTGAAGCGTGAAGGCTATCCCACGGGCGGACTATCGGTATCCCGAAGTAAACTTTCCCAGAGTCGATGATCTCAGAGATGAATCTCCTATAGAAGATCATCATACAACAAATCACGGGAAGGGATGCATTTTGGAAATCATATCTTGATTTCTCGGAGAACACGTACTCGGCAAACCCTACGGCCCAATATCAGAAGACTTTACGGTCTCTCGGCTAAGATCTTCTCGGCGACCTCCTTACACAAGCCGGCAATGTCCGACGCGCCCAGGATTTTCATCACCGCCACATCCTTGCTAGCCACCTTGTAAAACCACTTCCGAATCTCAACCGCCGCGAGCGAGTCTACTCCGAGCTCCACAACGGAGCTGTCTGCCCTGATACTGCTGACTGGCCGGTTCAGAAGGGCTTCCATGCGAGCACACAGCGCCTTCTGAAGAATGCTGGTGATTTCTTCGACGGACTCTGCATCCCAGATAAGGTCCTTCAGACTGGTCTGGGAGCCAGTTCCCTTAGTAAGAGATGCGCCATCATCCTGATTGTCCCTGGTGAAGTGGCTGAACCGCTCATCAAGGTGCCAATGTTGAGGATTAGGATCGTCCACGCGGTACCGAGCCAACCCGGTCGTCAAGTCCATAATCTGTCCCGGGACAGGACGGCCCGCCTCAATGGCCTCGATGAACATGTGATGGATATCCCGCTCCGAAATCGGTGGATACCCATCGCGCTCCAAGCCGCCATAGATGTCTTGTCGCTCACGAGCCAGCAGTCCGAGACCGTAAATGACGCCGATGTTGAGCACAGAACCCGTGAGTCCTCGGCTCCTACGGTTAGCCGCGAGTCCGTTCATGTACATGTTTGCGGTGGCGTAGCTCGATTGGCCAGCGTGGCCACCGATCGCCGCGAACGAGGACATCATGATGAAGAAGTCTAGATCTTCGTTTCCGAAAACGACGTCCAAGTTGTGGGACCCCGAGACCTTGGGTCGCAGTACTCTAACCCAGGACTCCACGTCCATCTTGGCGAAAACCCTGTCCTCGAGGACCATGGCACCGTTGACAATGCCCCCGAGAGGAGGGAAGTCGAGTTCCCCAGCCCCACGAATCCCGGATCTGAAAAGTTTGACTTGTTCCAAATGGGCGACATCCAGGGTCCTGACGTGGATGTTGGCGCCCTGTAGGTTCAACTCTGCGATCCATGCTGCATCCGGGTCAGGGCTCCGGCTGGCGACGATGATGTGTCGAGCGCCCTGCTTGATAAATAGGCGGCAGATACTCTGGCCAAGGTCTCGAGTAAGGCCAACGAGGAGGTAGGTACGGTCATCACGGAGAGCTTGAAGTCTGCTGTGAGTCTTGATGGGTAGCGTGATCCAACGATCCACCTTCCAGTCGATGATACTGAAGGGTGTGGTTGGGGTAGCTCTTTCGCTATCCAACAACTGGGCTGTTGTGATGAACGTCGACTTTGTGGCCTTTGCTTCCTCGCTTTGTATCATCTGGACAGTCCACTTCACCGCCCAATCCCAGAAGTCGTCTGTTCCCTTGCCAAGTTTCGTGACGAAGCGTTCCAGCATATGTATGGAACTAGCATTGGCGGCAGGGTGGCCGTAGTCGAGGTTGAGACCACGACATACAGTTGAGATGGTCTTCCGCAGCTGGTTGGACTCGGGGAGAAAGGTGCGGACGGTGCTGTTCTCTGGAAGAGCTCGCTTCACGTCCCCAGTGCTGCTCCAAGGATGCATGTAAGTGAAATGACCGTTCTCTCGCGCGAGGCTGTCATCTGTAGTCCAGAGGTGCAGCTGAATATTCTTATCAAGGTACTCGCGGGCAAGTGAGAGCAACCTTGTCACGCAGCGCAAGACTGTCGGGTCTGGGTTTACGAGAACGAGGTTCTGCGCTTGAGTCGTATCGATCATTTCGAGCGCAAACAGCATCTTCGAAAGAACTTCTATGACCACTGTGATATCCAAGTTGAAGAAATTTAGGTCTCGTGTAAGCGAGTCCTGAATTTGCACAATAGATGCCTGCTCACTCGACAGGCCCACGGTGACATGACCGGAATCCATGTCCTGGCCGGCGCAGAGGTACATGGGGCTTGAGCCGCCCACTGATATAGCCCATGACGAGCTGTAGTCCACGCGCATGCGGATTTTTCCAGGAGCAGGCTTTGGGTTGGACCGTGTATCTTTCAACCCCCAAGCGGAATGTTCGTATCGTATTGACCCATCTTGAGTGGAGACGCTTTGAAGAACGACACAGCACTCGCGTGTATTGAATCTCTGGGTCACCGGTCGTCGGTACGAATTCAGACGGTCGTTTGCCGGATTGTACGGAAGAACTCGTGGAATGTATCGCCTGCCTTTCTCGATATGGATCTCGGGCTCGTTGGACCAGAGCACCGCTCCTGCCATATCTCGGTTGAACGACTGACCAGAGTAGGCCAGTCGGCAGAAGGTCTCGAAAATCAGACTGGAACAGTCCTCCATCCCATCCAAGTCTAGGACTTGAAGAGTGAGGTTTGGTATCTCGGCTTTCAAGGTTCGGGTGAGACCAAAAGAAGCCGCCCTCTCTGGACTTACACGCGCGTTCTCGGTCACCCACAGAATAACCATTCCAGGGCGCATGATCCGGTTGAACACAGTAAGTATATCATTGCTGAGCGAAGTAGTCATTGGCTTCTCCATGTCGGCCAACAGAACGATGCCGGTACACTCAGCGGCCTGAACGGGGGTCACTCCTTCCAAGGTGCTGGCCCTGGAGATCGTGGTGCAGTGGGGGCTGAGAAGTTTGTCCAGCTCAGCTGAGATCTCATGTACCTTGCTTGTCTCACCGCCAATGATCAGCAAGTGCTTGGCTACAACCTCCCCCGGGCCCCAGCTCAGAGGGTGCCACGTTATATCCTTGTAGTAGCTGCGAGCTTGTCGAACGTTGAGTGAGAAACCAAGAGGAAATGCTTGGTCTGCATTCCCAGACCGCGAAACGAAGTCACACTGCTCGAGCAAGTCTGGCCAGTCTGGCGGTGTCGGTGGAATCTTGATCTCCGCTCCCTGAGTCTCAACGCTTGCTTCAGGCCGGGCACTGGCAGATCGGAGAGACAAGTTGATCAGAATCAGGAAGCCACCATTCTTGGTCATGCTCCTAATCTTCTTCAATGCAGGTACTAGATTAAATCCTGGCTTGTCCTTTTGTTTGAAGATGGAAGTAGACAGAATGACCAGGTCATAAAGCTCAGAAGTGGGAGGAATCGGTTCTTGTCGGTCTGCAAGATTGAGAAAGTCCAAGAACACCTTCTTTGCATTGAGAGCGGGCAACCGGTCCTCAATGTTAGGCTCCAGACCTTGTGCGATTCTGTATGAGCAGAAAGATTCGTTGAGTCCGCCCAGGATAGATTCCATGAAGCTGAATCTCGGATCGGTGAGTCCCAAAATATTCATCCTTGGGTACCGATGAGCAATCTGTTGTATGACACGGCCAAGGTGCTTCTGAAAGCCAAGTAGTAGCTGTGCCTCTTGCACCGCCAAGTCCATGATCGTCGGAACAGACTCAGGAAGTGTCTTGCACGTCTGTCGGATGAAATCCAGCGTGTTGAAAAACCGTGATCTCAGGATAAATTGGCTCATCTCATCGTCCTCCTGCTCTGAAGCCTGCTCGTTGGGATCAGGTGACTCAGAGATTTCCCTTTCAAGCACAGCCGATATTATCGGCGTTTCTGGCGGGGAGTCGAGAAACTCGATAGTCTGAGTTCGGTTTGTGAAGTATCGAGCAACACGCTCGCAGATTTCCGCGATTTCTACGGAGTCTTCCAGCTTACACGAATTGGCACTGATAAGTTCATCTTCCGGGTCCAGGTCCAAGACAGTGTGAAGGTACAGCTCGTAGTCCTCTTCGGGTTTGGTTGGCGCGAATGAAGAGACTGTCAGACCTTCGACTTGAATCAAGGTCTCCTCGGTGGAATTATAAATCGAGAGATCAGCTGTGATGGTCGCCTTGGACGTTCCCGAGCATGGTTTGAAGCTTGTGAGGTAGGACTCGACAGAGGTTTCGGAGGTACTGTCACTTGCGTTACCAGCATTGGCTTGTTTGAAGAGACGTATCTTGTCGATGTTGGTCGGTAGGAAGGATGTCCACAGGGCCCTTTTTAAAAATTATTGTTAGCGGAGAATCCATCCCTCACTGAACCGCGTTCTACTCACTTGTCGCCCGGCGAAGAGAAGGTTGCGAAGGTTGCCTGAAAGCAACTATCCAGGGTGGCAGGGCTGATGGAAAGCTTCGTGGTATCCGAGGGATGGTAAGTGTCCAGACTAGCTGCAGCGTAGTTAAACCGTCGACGGAGGGACTTCAAGGCTCTGAAGGGCCCGGTGTACTTCAATCCAATGTCATCCATCATCTGGTAGAATGCGTCGATCTTGGCAGGCAATGTCTCTGCCCGCGGCCCTGGTGGACGACTTGGCGCGAAACAGAAAGAAGAATCCATGGGGATGATCCGCATCTTGCCTTGAAAATTCTTCGTCATCCGGCTGAAAGTGAAGCCAAAAGACTTGACCGGAACAGATGTAAGAGTAAAGTTGGCAGTGATAGTTTCGTTCTCGCGGCCCATGACGTTCTGGGAATTGAGGATCGTCAAAGTGAACAGGATCTCCACGCCCAAGGAGTCGGGCTCGATAGTGATTCCGCTGAGGAATTCCAAATTGTTCAACTCGACCACCCCGCCCCCAAGCCCATCAAGTACGACGTCGGCGGCATCAAAGGCCATGACACAGTATGCAGAGGCTGGAAGAAGTGCTTGGCCCTGAAACATGTGATCTTTAACCCAGGGCAGGTTGTCAAGAGTTAGGATGTTGCGCCACCTCATCTCGAAGTGATTGTCGTCTCTTGTACGGACGCCGAGCAACTCGTGGGGTGGGTGCTTGCGGAAGTGATATTGCTCAGACAGACGAGACTCTCTCCAATGAATCTGCGAGTGATCCCAAGGATACGTCGGCATCGAATCGCTTGGATATCGGCGGGCGACAATATCGGGATGAGGCGAGTTCTTGACGTAGTTGCCGATGTCGACAGATGATGGGCAGAAGTTGGCCCACATGAATCCGAGGAAATTGGCGAGGGCCAGACGGTCATGCTTGGTTCTATCAAGAACTCCTGTGTAGAGAAGAGGCGTTTCCTGCAAGCCACCGAAGATCTCCTTGACTGCAGTCTTCAACGCCGGGTGAGGACCGATCTCAATTACGCAATCGAAAGGCCCACACGAAAGCATTGCAGCCTTCACGGCCTCATGGAAGAGAACAGGCTTCAGCATGTTGTCTCCCCAGTACTGGACCGCTAACTCATCAGAATGGACTTCCCCCGACCGCCCTAAGACACTAGATATCCACCGGGTGCCGTTTCCCGTCAACAAGGGCTGGATGCCGCACCTCTTGAGGGACTTGGAGTATTCCTCAACAGTACGGCGCATGTGAAAGGAATGGTACGCCTTGTCAACCTTCAGCTGTCGAACAAACACTCCGTCCGCCTTCAGCGACTCTGACGCCTGTATCACTACATCCAGATCGCCTGACAGGGTGACGAGAGTGGGCGAGTTGCTGGCGGCAACGCAAATCTTGTCCTTGTATTTCGGTTGAGAGCAGAAGTTCTCCGCTTGCATCTTTGACATCCCACAAGCAATCATGCCGCCCTCGACACCAGAGGTGCCCGCCGCTAGGTATGCGTAACGGCCCCGATAGTAGGAGATCAGAATAGCGTCTCGCTGGGTAAGGCGACCGGCAGCGTAAGCAGCGGCGATCTCGCCAGATGAATGGCCAACAACACAGGCGAAGGTGATGCCAACGCTCTTCAGCAGGTCGATGAGGCCAATTTGAAGGGCGGTGCAAAGCAGCTGCGACACCGCTGCCAGATCAATCAAGGAATCCTCTTTGCTCTTCATCATTTCTTCCTCAATCGACCAAGCGGGTGGGCTCGGGCAGGTTTGCAGGATTCTGTCCAAAGTTCTGATGGTGTCACGGTAGACAGAGCTTATCTGGAATAGGCCATTTGACATTGCCGCGTATTGAGCACCTTGGCCTGTGAATATGCCCAGTATCTTTGGACTTGAACCACTGTGGAATTGTTTGGCCTGGATGTAGTCTCTGGGCTCGTCTCTTGCCGACTCGTTTGCTTCTCTGACCAAGGACAGCATTGTCTGTGTAGCCTCCCCCCTATCAGCTACAACTACCATCCGAAAGGCGTGGGTTGTTCGGTAGTGATAGAGTTGCCAAGCAAGTAGTTCCGACGGGTGGCAAGCATTCTTCAAGAGAAAGTTCGTGTACTGCTTTAGGGTGGTGAGAAGTGACTTGGGGCTGGCAGCAGAGAACACGAGTGGGAGTGCAATCGCCAGCTTTTGGGACCCCTCTAAGCATGGCTCAAGGGGCCCCAGAATCTCTCTGGGCAGCTGGGGATTGAAGAGTCGCGCAACCGGGTTGTGAATACCAGGCTCGTATTTCTCGATGATGGCATGCCCATTTGTGCCACCGAAGCCGAAAGAGTTGACACTTGCTCTACGGGGGTGTCCTGAGGCAGGCTCAGGCCAGAATGTCGTTCTCTTGAGGACTTGTAGATGATCATAGAAGGGTAAAACGTGAGGGCTGACCGAGTCGAAGTGCATATTGCGAATCATCCAGCCCCTGTCCAAGGATTGTACCACACTCAGAACTCCTGCCAGACCAGCAGCGCCTTCGGTGTGTCCAATGATGGTCTTGATAGAGCCTACCAGCAGCTTGTTTCTGGGTGGTTGCTGGGTTTTCATATTCACGAAATCGGTGTGTTTGCCAAAGAAGGCTTCAGAGATGGCCTGGGCCTCAAGAGGGTCGCCGACGGGGGTGCCGGTACCGTGAGCCTCGAAGAATTGAGGTCGGTGGTCAGGGCTCATCGGATTCAAGCCAGCCTTCCGGTAAGTTTCGCGGATTAGAGTGGTTTGTGCTGCAGCGCTAGGTCTCGTAATCCCTTGTGTCCTGCCATCTGAGTTCACGCCAGTCTCTCTAATGATAGCTTGGATCTGGTCGCCATCGGCGAGGGCGCGGCTAAGGGTTTTGACGAAGAAGGCGACGACTCCCTCTCCTCTAGCGTACCCATCGGCCTTCGTGTCCCACATGTGGCAGTGACCAGTTGGGCTCAGCATATGGAGGTTTGATTCAGAGATGAATTGTTCTGGTGTGAGCATCATGTTGACACCTGCTACACAAGCCATCAGGCTTTCTCCCGACCGGAGAGACTGAATAGCCTGGTGCAACGCCACAAGACTGGCCGAACAAGCTGTATCGATCGTCATCGACGGGCCACGGAAGTCGAAGAAGTAGGATAATCGATTCGCGATGATGGAACGAGCGTTGCCAGTGGCGACATACTGGGACGCATTTAGCTCATCACGGGAGGACAGAGTGTCGTAGTCGTTGGTCATCACTCCCGCGAAGACTGCCACATTTTGTCCGGCGTATTGCTGCAGACTGTACCCCGCAGACTCCAGAGCCTCGTAGACCACCTCGAGTAGCAGGCGTTGTTGGGGATCAATGGCTTCGGCCTCCTTTGGGGTGATATTGAAGAAGGTGGCGTCGAAGGCTCGGTGGTCCTGTTCCAGCCAATATGCCTTTGGGGAGTTCGTAGTACCGTGATGCTCGGCTTGATTGTGGAAAAACCCTGGGATTGAGAACCTGGAGGATGGAACTTCTTGCGACAGGTCTGGTAGGATGGAAGCCATCTCCCATAACTTACGAGGGGACAGAATCCCTCCCGCGAAGCGACAGGCGCTCCCTATGAGGGCAATCGGCTCGGAGGAATGCATGTGGTAGGCCATAGTGGTGTCTTTGTAGGATGCTACCAATGACAAATGTTAGCAAACACGGCCGTAATGGAAGAAGAGGTGACAGGCAAGAGATAAATCATTTACTTTTCGGGAACAACCAGAAGGAAGGTTGAATGGTGATGTCGACGTGAGGCAAGAAAGCCTAGATGTGAAATGTATGTGATCTTGAATGTGGAAATGTGGAAGGCGCGACGTGGCAGAATTGATGAACGTGTTGTGTTCAAGGTTGGTGGATTGTAGGAAAAAGGAGCCGTTTTCAAGGAAGAATTCAATCCCTTGGAGTTCAGCCTTGGCCGAAGATGGGCTACCGCTCTTTGAATCAACCTCTGCAGTACTTTGCCTGACCAGGCACGAATCAGAAACTTCTTTGGTGCTCCTGTCCATTTGGAAGAGTTGGGTGACTTTTCCTGCTCCAACGTCCACTGTAGACCGTTGCACGAGCAGTTCGCTGCGTACAGAGCATGGTGACTGCGATAATATTAGATCTCTCATTTGTGCTGTTTCCTTGGAAGCAGCCGAATGCGAGATGGCCCAAGCCGGCCTGCTTGAAAATGATGAACACAGAATCCGCGGGAAGCTGCCTCAGGGAAGATTGCTCTTTGGCTCATATGATAGTTGATTGTCCCAGAGTCGGGGCTCCTTTTCGGGATTCAGAGATGCAATTAATAGCATTGGAAAAACGCCTCAGAGCCAAAACGCTCCTGGATTTCCAGGGACACCCAATGGCAAAACCAATGTACCTGAGGGCTCAGAATTGAGGCCTAACTTCTAAGCTGGATGTCCAGGCTTTCACATCTCACAGGCAAACTCAAGTCATAAAGTACAGCGCAGAATCTGAACACAGAATCCTGGTGGGACAGAGATCGTGCCAAGAGATGCATGGTCTTGTATCACCAAAATATGCTTGGAAATCTGGTTAGTCGTCGTACAACTTCAGGCCAGTGTCCATGACTGAAGGCAGATACTGGGGTCGACAGAAAGAGGTAGTATGGAGGGAGATATAGATCTAGGCCACGGATCAATAGAATGGATCCAGGTTCACTACGTGTGGGGGTGGTTTCGTGAATTGGAAACAGACACATCAATATAACACAGGGGTGCAACCAGGACGGGAAGGGGAAACTTCCACACCCGGAAAGTGAACATACACAATATATGTTTCTCTTCTGACTGGCAGCTTGATGCTTGATGTTGATTGTCTTGCCATTGCCTACGGATACACAATTAAAACCTCAAACTTCCTTTTCTTCTTTGCCTGTCTCCTGTTCACCCCCCTCAGTGGAGACTGTTGTCTCTTTTTCTGTTTTTCTCATCTTTGTTATTACTATCCTATGATGCCCCCTCCTCTGGTGAACGTGAATGTTCAGAATCATTTCAAAATGAAAGACATGTCTGGCACTCACGACTGCACAAAGATCAAGGGATTTGAAGATTCTAGGGTGTAAAGACCAATTCACGCCAGCATTCGGAACAGTTGAGATCAGGCACCTTCATAGTGAGATTCATCAGGTGTTGGACCAGTACAGTACCTGCCTTTCTTATTCTCCTGCGTTTGGCATTGCAACACCGAATTCTCATAAGCTGAGACAGGATTTTCTCTATCTA
Source organism: Juglanconis oblonga (assembly GCA_003012965.1). Lineage (NCBI taxonomy): Eukaryota > Fungi > Ascomycota > Sordariomycetes > Diaporthales > Juglanconidaceae > Juglanconis > Juglanconis oblonga. The sequence continues at coordinate 75,561 of MUZH01004367.1, read as the reverse complement.
AATTTGGACTACCACATTTTCCCAGAGAGAGTCATTATGATACGGTGCTACTGACTGGGTCTTGGTGATTGAATGAGAATCTCATGCTGTTGGTCGTGCAGAGACTGCCGGCGACACCGTTGGACAGTTTAAAACAGATGTGAGCTCTTGTGATTCATATATGCCTGCTACAAACCGACGCCCCCTTGGAAGACTAGCCAGACACTGGGAGTCTTGGGGCACAAAGAACCCAACTCTGGAAAATATTATACTTCCATATCCCCTCCCTTAACGGTTTAACCGCAGAAGTGCGCAACGTTCCCTGTATTGATATCTATTTTTTGCATGGTGATTATTGAGACGAGCAGGCCAGACGTTGGTGAGAGTAAACTGTGCATTACACTACTCTAAGCTGGAAGTGAAGGAAAGAGAAAGGAGCTGCAGAGTGGTCTATATACCAGAGATGAGCAATAAAGTGGGCCCATATCCCTATCACAATTACGTTCCTCTCAGACTGGCCAGTCTGAAATAGATCTCTATGATCGCAAAGATTCCGCTGAATGTCAGACGTATATAGTTTGGAAAACCCAAAGCCCAAAAAACCTATCCTACTTAATGGTCATGTATCAATAAGAGTCTCAGTTCGAAACTGTTCACTGAAGTAGCATAGCACAGAGCTTCAATCTCAAAAGCAGTGTTTGCGCACAGTGACATTCCCCTTCGTGACAACCAATAGAATAACAGTCATCTCATCATAGTGAGATGTCTCTCGGTTGGCGGCTTGCAATCCAGATATATCATCGATAACATCCAGATCACCTCCGTCGTCATGTTGAACAGTCGAAATCCCGATATATCTGAGTTTGAGCAACAGCGGAACGAGATGAGGTAGACGAGGCCTGTTGTGTTACCGATAAACCTCCACATGCTGCATTCTCACTGCCACACCAAGATTACACCGTGTCGCCTTTAACTTACTGATGACTTCGATACTGAATTCCATCCACGCATCCTTATTCCATCGCTTCTTTCCAATTTACGGGTCGAAAGACGGGAGCTTCTTTGCAGCCGCCCCGTGAATGCCAGCAACCGCATGATCTCAACGACTGGTTCTACACAAATCCAAGGGCAAGAGATGAGCTTGGGAACTTGCAAGCCGAAGGTAGTACGTGGCGCCCGCCCGAATGTCTGGGTGTTGTACATCTTTAATAGGCACGCTGCATGCGTCTTTGCCCAGGCTCCCGGGATCTTTAATTTAAGACTGCAAGTCATACGCGTTCGGTATCAATGGTTCGTGGATACCCCTAGCATGACCGCTTGGAACATGGCGCCCGTCAGATGCAAGTCTCGTGCTGTCACTGGATCGTCGTTTTTGGCTGGTTGCCAAACGGGATCAATTCGCTATGGTTAATTCATCTGCACGTGGAGAGCTGTCCGGCTTTGGGGGATTGAGATGGCGGTAGAGGGAAAGAGCCTCACTTAGGTAAGGTTCCTCGCAACCACGAACGGTGGTTTGCGACGGATGCTCCAGAAGCACGTGTCAGGGAATTCTCCATCAGATTGGGAAATTAGTCTAACTAATTGAGTTGAGATATCTGCCCTTTACGACTACGCGCTCGTAACCTCACACTCCCAATGCCTTGCGGCGCGCCTGCAAGGCCACCGTGACTTCGTCCACCCCCCCCCCTCCCGGCTCCAAGTATACTCGCCCAGGCTGGCTTTTCGGGCCCTTTGCCGCCGAGAAAGTCTCTGCATCTTTGCTGCTGTCCTCCAAGACACGAGATTCTCCATTTTGCAGACCTGAAGACTTCGAAGCGTCAATTCTGACACTGATGGCTTGAAGACCTCTGGAATCAGTCATCCTGAACGTCTCCAGTGGAAAACAACTCCAGAAACACCCGTTGCTTCTCTACCCCGAGCTCCACAAGCTTCTTCCTGATGTCCAACATGAATTGCTCGGGACCGCATACGTAGTACTCCGCTCTGCGATCACGCACGAACAGCTTTTCCTCCCAGTCCAGCGTGGACACGTCCAATCTAGGGTTCTCCTCCTCGTTCACCCCCTGTCTCAGATGCACGTGAAATGCCACCTTCTTGCTCTTGATCCCTTCCACGATCTCCACCACCTCATCAGCAAATGGCTGTGTAGCCTTTGATCGGGACGTATGAACCCACGAGATCGGCCGCTCGACTGCCGAGGGATGCCCCAAGGCGTGCAGCATCGAGACCAGGGGCGTGGCGCCGACACCCGCCGACACCAGGACCACCGGTGCGCCAGCCTTTGAGACATCGGATGGGTCGAGGAAGAACTCCCCATGCGGGTGCGACAGCTCCACCGTGTCGCCCTCGTTGTAGCTGTGGTGCAACAGGCTGGAGAGCAGGCCGTCCACGTTGGCCTGATCATCGCGCTCCCTCTTCACGCTTACCCGGTAGTGCTTCCCGCCCTCTGCGGCCCAGCTGCTCAGGCTGTACTGCCTGCTCTGCAAGTGACCCAGCTGTGGGACGGGAACCTGCAGGCTCACGTACTGGCCCGGTAAGAACTTGGGCAGGGGGACCACGCCGTCCGTCGGCTCGAGGTAGAAACTCGCAATGTCATCTGCCTCCTGTACCTTCCTGGCGATGCGGAACTTCCGCCAGCCCGTCCAATTCTCATCTGCGCGGTACAGCTCTGCCTCCCGTCCGACGAAGATCGAGGCCAGGACGCCGTACGCAGTCGTCCAGGCATCCACAATCTCAGGCGTTGCAGCATCGCCCAAAACCTCGCGAATCGCCCCGATCAGGTGTGTGGCCACAATGTCGTACTGTTCGGGCTGTATGAACAAGCTGACGTGCTTTTGTGCGATACGCTCGACGGCGTGTGAGAGCTTGGGCAGGTCGTCGATGTACATCGCGTAGGAGAGCACAGCCCGGGCTAGAGCTCGTGGTTGGGCGCCTGTGATTTGAGAGGTATGGCTGAAGACATTCTTCAGGTCCGGGTGGGCTTTGATCATGTTTCCGTACATGACTGTTGTGATGGTCTCGCCGTGGGCTTCAAGGACAGGCACCGTGGCCTTGATGATGGCCAGCTGAGATGGGGAGATGGGTGCCGCAGCCTGCAGGGCCTTGCCCTCGTCTGCCGAATCAGGCTTGGGCCGTGATTCTGGAGTAGAGTCGATAGACATAATTCCAGTGTCTTTTTGATGGGGATGAGTTCCCGGTGTCAAGTATTTATGTACTTGTCTCTCAACTTGAAAGTCGTGATGCTGCAATGTCACGGTGGTCGAGTGCTTCTGGAATAGTGGGCAAGAGCGACCCTTTATCCTTGACAAATGTACCGCGGATATATCAAATGACCGATGCCACGGAAATGCAACTTTCACGTTCCAACTTCCCAACTTGCCATTTAGGAACATCACCGAGCCTGACGCGAGTTGCAGTCAGCTTGCATGGCCTGATGGCTGAGTCGGCGACCCATGACATCGAACAGTGCGCGCAAGATAATGAATAATTAATAATCCAAAAGTAATATCCGCAATACATCGCTGTTTTTGCCCCTGCTATAGTATTAGTACGCGAAGAAAATAGTTAATACTATAAACTATATTTATTACTAAATTAATTTCTCTCCTACTTATTAGCCTTAGTACGATTTAGTCGGGATAGCTATATTAATAAACAAAACATTATAATTCCTAATATTAGAAATATAAACGTATAAAGCTTTTAAGATTGAAAGATAACTTATATATATTATATAGTTGTTTTTTAAGCTATTAATGTAGCTATAAAACCTGGAATAGGTTTCTTTATATATTAGAGAATGCTCGAAACCCTAGCAGCTAACATTATATAGCTTTTATATATATAAAGTTGTAATTTTTATGCTAGGTATTTAGCAATAAAGGTTATAATAGTTTTNNTAAGACTTAAATAGCACTATAATGTAGCGTTGGGTAGTTTATATAGCTNNCTTTAAGAGAGTTAGGCCTTATTCTAAGGGGGTTAGAGTTAACTTAAAGCGAGTTAGTATCTTCTTTTGCTTTTAATATAGTATATTCGATAGGATGGATTTTCCTAGTAGGTTTTATTTATTAGAAGCAGGTAGGTAGTAGGGAGAAAGAGGTTGCTATTATTATTATTATTACTATAAGGCTGCTATTAATAGGAATATACTAAAGGGGTTACTATGAAGATATAAGTAAACGAATATGAATAAACTTTACGAGTTTCGTAATAAGAATAGTTATTTTAATTAAAAATAGGTCTGCTAAAATAGGCAACTAGTCTTAACGGCTTAGGACTGCTCTTTCTACTAGTAAGGAAATTTAGAAAGCTATTAGGGATAGTTATTATCTATTTAAAATAGTACGTACGAAAGTAGTAGCAGTAGCTGCCCTATATTAAGGCTAGCCTAGTTCTGCTAACTGCTGCTAATGCCTTTCGAGTCGGTACTAGTATATATATCTGCCTAATACCTTTATTTTAATTTTGTTTAGTGACGAGAGGCAGCTGATTTAAGGACCCATATAGATATCACTTTTGAAACGAACCTTCGTAGACGCGATTTGTAATTTGCGCGTGTTCAGTGGATCGTCCTGTCATGCGAAGCGTCGAATGTGAAGGAACTTTCCGGGGTGCAACCCGCCAAGTTTTCGTGATGTTGACATCTCCGCGGCGCATCAGTTCAACCCCTGAAACGACCCAGTGGAGTACTGCATATAGACATATATTCGAGCAGTATCGCATAAATGGGAGGGCCAGTCTCGTAATCGCAGTAGAATTGTGTAATTCGACGATTCCCTGCCAACATCATGTGGTCTTGATTTAGCAGGTTGGCCTTTTTTGATCTTTATCTGTATGCGCTATCCCTTGCGCTTTTGTATGGTCACCGTCTTTTCTAGATCACCTATATTTATATAGCTTCGTTTGCAACGATAGATATAGCTTCACTGGGTCCTATGACGGAGCCTACGCACATAGATAGTGGGCTTCAGCAACCACCTGCCAGAATACAAACACTGCGTACAAAATGTCTCATCATTCCATAGGTAGCACGACCGCCCTCACATCCCATCGCAGATGGCAATCAGCTCAACTCGCTGGAATGAGTGTTTGCTTTGCCATTGCATAAAATTTTATGCAGTGATTTGTTGGATCACGGTCAGATCACAGTCACTATCAACATTGCTTGTTATGGGCTGTGCTGTCGAGAAATACACTGCTGGCATTTCAAAGGCGGAGGATCCCAGTCGTATCCGTGGTCCCTAAAGAAGTATGCATCAAATCACATGGATTTCCTGAGTGCTGACTAAATACCATGTGTACCGGATTCATGAAATAGTACAAGAGACAACAACGGCTACTTAGGTACAATGTCACCATGCCCAAGTGAGGAAATGTTGTACGTGGAATGGTACAGCTGTCCAAATCAGCCACTGTAACACAATGCCCCAGTGTGAAGATCACTCACTAGACTGCCATTCAGGAGGCGCAGATGAGAAACATGTACTGCTCGTCCGCCGCACAATTGCAACGCGCAGCGGTTTTTATGCGAATACACGTACCCTCAAGCGCCAGGAGGTTGCCATCGTCATATGTAATGCCGGCGCACAAAACGTCGCTGTCGGTCTGACCGCCGCAGATTTTATTACGAAAGTTTTCGGCATACTCGGATTTGACCGACCTCAGCAATGGGTCCTGCACGTGTAATCCAGACATGGTTCGATTTCGCTAAGGCGCTGCCCCGACGATGGCGTCAAGGTTTCTCCGAGGCCTCAAAGTATCCCACCCCCATCCACTGAGTGTCTTATAAGGCGTAGGTATGCGTATCATTCAGTGATTGTTTATTAGGGTAGGAATGTAAAACGGTAGGTGGGAACAAGAGCCTGTTTTCCAACAGAGGTACCTAGGTACCTACGGTCTAGGAAGTCCGGAGACAACTTCGGAGCCGAGCTCGGCCGCGAATGCACTCCCCATTCTTTTTCCTAATTTAGAGATAAACAGGTACTTCGTCTGGTATGGGCATTTCACTGTGTAAAGAGGTACCCTTGCCTAGCAAAGGGTAAATCTGCTAGGTTCTATGTAAAAAGCGTATTTACATAGCGAAGCAAATACCGCGTCCGCTTAGAGACAAACAACTAAAGTGAGTACTCTACCCTAAAACCCACGATTCCCACCTAAACTACGCGGACGCTTAATGTGAGTAGTACCTAGTAGGTGGAGTTTCCGAGACGCCAACTCGGTGTGGGATGCGTGGGATCGCACGGGTTAATTGCCACCTACCTAACCTACCTGCTCTATGCTCCTAGATGGAAATCAGTAGGGTGTTTTGAGGCTGCTGGTTCCTCCTAGTATATATGGCCCAGTAGAATGCAGGCCTATCTCGTTATCTAAAATTGTTGCAGGTGCCCGGCCAACATCTAGGTTTTCCTCCATGTCTCTTAGGCCTCGTCCATAGTTAACATTCAACAACCCACTGTCACCTTCCAATCATTAAGTACCGTATCTGTAGGTGTGCAATATCTGTACTTTGTCTGAAGGTTCATGTATCGAATGCAAGGTACATTTCAGGGCTGAATTATTGAAAAAAAACATTCAAAATGAGAAAGAAAGAAAAACACCAAGTGCCGGGCCATTTCACTCATCTTATCTCATCTGTAGTTGCAAATCTCGAAGGAATGTTTCCGTACCCTCATATATTTCAAAGTAAGACGAATCAGAGACTAGTTATTGTGTTCGGGTCTCGTTTGCTCTTTGAGTTTTGCAATTGCCACCGATACACAACATTCCAATGATGGAGATCACAGGTGGCGACTGGCCTTACGCAATTTTATCTAAAAATTCGCTGAGGACCCTCACTGAAGGCTGCTATCTAGTACCCTGTGAGTGGCGCAGTGATACTGAAGGATTTCGGAATTACGTTAGTACACTAGTACTTACGTAGGAGGACTTCGGCCCTTAGTTCCAGCATCCCTCTTCGTGGAAAGGATTTTCATCAGCAAAAGTTCAAACAAGCGATACAGTTTCCCGATATGGGTGTCACGAGGCTTAGAGTACCAGCCATGGGAGATATGAGACATGGAAGAGATCAGCCATGGAAGCGATCAGCAGATCGGTCATGGAACAGCAAACCCGGTACCTATGCTCCTGTCCCTTTGTATTTCTGGCTTGAGATAGTCACCCCTTCTGGACTAACGTTTTCACTGAGAACCAACCGCCTCCAAAAGTGCATCTCAAGGGACTATTCTATTTAGGCTGGGCTATATATAAAGCCATACAGGTATCTTTGTCAATGGCGACACTCCAATGTCACATTGCCGTCCAACTATTCTGGAGTTCTCTGCGGGTATTGACAGAAGGCTTCACGTCGGCTTGCTTCCCACGAAACGGCAGCAGCCCAGCATGTCGCCGAGCCTTCTGTTTGACAGGTTGCACAGAACGAGCGCCATGACTGGACTTCCGCCGTCGAACGAAACAGCTCCAACTCGAGCCAATTCTACAGACCAGCTCCTCAACGAGCTCGAAAGCCTCGACTTCAGCACACTGAGAAGTGATGCAGAGAGAATCCGCGTGAAGGATGCGCTCTTTGCAGCCTATCAGAAAATTCAGACGCCGTGGGACCTGGCCTGGGTGCACTCCTGGACCAACCCGGCTGTTAACGCCTGCACGAAAACGCTCATCGACATGGGCGCCTTCGTCAGATGGTCCGAGATCGGTTTCAAGCCTATAAACTCTGCCACCATCGCATCGGCGTGCAATGCCGACCCGGTGCTTGTGCATCGCCTTCTGCGCTGCCTCGGCACACAGCATCTCATCATCGAGTCCGGCGAGGATCAATATCTGGCGACGCCCTGGGCAAAGACACTCGGCACCGACGAGGCCTTCCCATGCATCTACGGAGGTTTCTTTTCGGACCTCACTGCTCCGGTCTCCATTGTCATGCCGGACTACCTCAGGATGACGGGGTTCCAAAATCCGACCAGCTCGACCGATGGCAACTTCCAGTACTATGTCGGAGAAAAAGTCCCCATGCTCGAATGGACTGCACGAGACCCGCAGCTTGTCCATGACTTTGCCGGCACGATGAAATGTGTAAGTGCTCCAAGCCGAGTTTTGGGGGTACTTCCACCCGACGACGACGGAGTGAAATGAGTCTTACCCACGACTATAGCACTCCAAGTACAATTCCCTGCCGTGGCCCGATATTTACCCAACAGAGACGATAATCTCGGCCGGCAGGTCGAAGCCTGATCGCAAGCTCGTGGTCGACATCGGAGGCAACAAGGGCCACGATCTCGCCAAGTTCCTGGACAAGCACGGAAAGGACGGCCTTGCCACCGGGAGTCTCGTCCTGCAGGACCTGCCCGCCGTCCTCGAACACGTCAGCTTCGGCGATCGGGCCGTGGAGGTCCAGCCCCACGACTTTTTCAATCCGCAGCCCGTCCTCGGTGCCCGTGCCTACTTCCTGCACATCGTCCTACACGACTGGCCGGATGACAGAGCGACGCAGATTCTAAGGCACATCGGCGCGGCTATGGAGAGGGGATACTCGCGGCTGTTGTTGCAGGAAGGGTTCATCACGAAGACCAAGCCGGCCGCCAAGCTAGTTGCGCTGGACATCATCATGCTCTCGCACTTCTCGTCCAAGGAGAGGTCGGAGGCAGAATGGGAGGCTCTCCTTGCTGGAGCTGGAATGCGCATCATCAAGGTATGGCGGCCTCTAGATGGCGCCGAGAGCATTATTGAGGCGGAATTGGTGTAGCCTTCTGAAGTCTTCGAACATGATATCGGTTTCCTCTTGAGAACAAAGCTTCCAGACACGGCACTAATTAATACTGCAATATATTTAGAAGTTACAAAGAACAGGTCTTTACCCAGGAGAACTGCGAAGAAGCCCCACAACCCTGCAACTAACAATAATGCACCGCCTGCAGAAACGGTAGATACCAATGGTCCGGTATTATTCGGAGACCTGAGGTATGCGAAATACACTGGGTAAGAAATATCAACTCGAGGCTACAGCGTAGACAAAATAGCCTCGATCTTCGCCCGACTCTTGATCTCCGCATCCTTGAACATCTCCAGCGACTCCGCCAGCCTCGTCTTGGTGACCAAGTCCTTCTCGATCGCACTGTCCAGCGCCCTGCCCCCCTCCGCAAGATAATCAATCTCCGTGCTGGCCAGCTTGCCATCCCACTCCGCCACCGCCAGCGGGTCCACCGTCACCAGCTTCCTGAGCCGCTCGGGCGTCGGCCCCGCCGCCTGGTAGTACTCGACCCCGGGGTCCGGCTTGGGCACGCCCGCCCCCGGCTGCTTGGCGCCATCGTACTCGAGCTTCGCGAGCTCGTCGAGCATCTTGGGCGAGAACGTCGCGGAGTGGCATCCCATCTCCGCGGCGGCCATGGCCTCTTTGGGCGAGATGAAGCTCGCCAGCTTCATCCGGGGCTGAGGCTTGCCCGTTTCTCTGTACAGGCGCTTGTAGGTGTCGATGATCTGGACCGTGCGCGCGGACATGGGGTGTTGGGTTGCTGGATCCTCCACGTTCGGCCAGAGGCTGAGGTCGTTGTGGGCGCGGATTTCTGGAGACGCGGTAAGCCCCTCCTCGGACAACCCTGATATAGTCTCGTGCTCAAGACCCACCGTTGAAATATGGACTGATATATAGCATGTTTGCCTGGCTGGCTGCGATAGCCTGTGGAAGGCCAAAAATGGCCGTGCCCAGAGTTGCAATGGGCACACCATCCTCGTCCGGGTCCTGGGAGAGAACCTTGGCCGCGTTCAGAGCCGGCCCGGTCGAAGGGATCTTGATGCAATACCGGCTTCGGTTGATGCCCACCCGTTTGAACTCTTGGTCGAGCAGTCGTGCGTGGTCAATGGTGGCCTGCTCATCGTAGGCCTTGGCCGGGGAGGTCTGCAGCAGGACTCGACCTTGGAGGTTGTCGATGTTTCTCTTGCACAGCAAGACTGACTTTACACGACCAGGTATAGTCAGCATCTGCTTGCAGATCACCTTCGAGATTACATACTACGCGGGTGTAAATGTGCAGCCAGCCCTTGTCTTTGAGCTCTTTCGCCGTCTCGACCAGGAGCTCCGTGTTGGCCTCGTTATACAGCTCGATATCCACCCACAGCTGGTTACTCGTCGAGTCGTGCGGTTTAATCCCCAGCCTCTCAGGCATGGTCCTTATATACTTAGCGTCCACCCAGTCGACGTCAACATTGACTATTCCGCGCTGTTGTGTCAGTCTCCTCGAGCCTGAGCTTGTGTCCGGTGTGTGCACAGTGTGCTGACAACTCACGTTGCTCGTCGAGCTTCTGGAGCCACGAGATCGGTTTGCTACCTGCCATGGTGCTGTGGATCTTCTACTCGGTGTCGAAGTCTATCTTCGGATGGACGTGGTCCGAGTTTACGATGTTGAAGTCGAACTATATGAGTTGGCGGTTGAAGTGTGTGTGTGTATGTGTATGTGTGTGCGTGTGTGTGTGTAGTGTGCGGGCGGCGCGGCCCCCCTCATCAGAGCTGCAGGTGCCCGGCCAGTAGACTAACCCCGGATGTCGGGCTTGGGCGCCCCTCCGAATAACGAGCCGTCTCCGGACATCTGTTACCCTCACCAATTATCATAACGAAGCTGTGTTAAGTAAGGCTACATTGAGTAGCACGCACGCAGTGCCATTTGTCTGAAAAGAGCCACATGCCAGCTGGGCTCTGTCTATATGAACATGTGTCGTCACTGCCACGCGGCCATCCGCAACGCAGAAGACGTAAACTTTCTCGAGTCATATCGCTCATCAAGCTTTCTTTACTTACTTACCACTTGGGTCGGGATAAAATAGTGCGACGTCTCGGTCGATTAGAGGGCGAGTTTGCGTTGCACCCGAGCTCAACAAAGCACACCTCCCCTACCCTCGAAGTCCTGCGCAGGTAGTGATATATTTCTATGGGATGGTCTCCGTGGACCAAACTTTTGTGAGACTGGCTATTGCATAATTCGATAGTTTGCGCGTTTAGGGGAGGACTGGGTATCTCGTGTGGACTTCGACGCTCCTGCATTCAAGAATCAAGCTCTCTGCGTCCCTGGTATCAATCCGTGCTCTCTCCCTTCCTGTCTGTAAACTCCCTGGGCAAACGGTTCTCACCAGGCCCATATGGGAAACCAGCTTCCTCCCTTGCCATATCATTCACCCACCTCTCGTTTCCGTCCAGCCCCCCCGTCCCGTCCTTCTTCTTGACGCCCACCTCTGCCCACTTCGACGCGAGATAGAACCACCCCAAGGCGTTTCCAACGGTGCCAACCTCATCAGATACACCCGTGCGTGCTTCATGGCTCATCCTCTTGTGAAGCTTCTCGTCACTGAACAGGCCGATCAAGTGCTGCGCAACAGCCTCCCAGTCGCCAGGCTCCACCAGAAAACCGTTCACATTGGGCTTGACCTGCAGGGGTATACCACCGGTATTGGTAACGATGACCGGTCGACCCGCGTGCAATGCCTCTGACACCTTGACCTCGAACCCTTCGCGAGTGGACAACTGGAGGACCACGTGCGCGTTGGCGATGATGGTGTTGAGAAGCTGATCGTTGGGATCCAGGCGCATAACGCTGATATCGCCGGCCAGATGCGGACATTCTTTTTCGATCTTCAACATTGTTTGGTCGTAGACCGTAGATCCATCAGGGTCGTCGACCGAGCCGTTACCGCAGACAACGAGCTGCGGGACGTCGGTGATGCCCGTCTTGTCACAAAGACGACGAAATTCGGCGTAGGAGTCGATGACGTCGGGGATGCCCTTGGCTGGGTCAAAGCGGGCGACTTGGGCAATATACTTGCGGGCTGGGTAGTGCAGCTCTGTCATCCGCTGAGCATGACAGGCTTGGTTGTAGATGTGGCCACTGCAGGCACGAGGGTTAGCAAGAGAGAGGTGGAAGGTCATTCCACTGGAGACGATCCCACAGAAGAGAGGAGGTGGGTCCAACCGAGGAGGGAAGGGAGGGCAGCTTACTAGTACCCACTATCCCATTTGCTCAGAGGTTTGTTCAGGCCATCAAGCCAATCTGTAGTCGCAGGAAGGTAAGCTACCTTCTCCTTGGGAACGTTGTAAGGTACAAAGGCTGGGATGGGATGGCTGATGAACATATCGGCCATTTTGATGTTGCTCCAGAGGAATTCCCAGATATCGGCCTGCGGCGAGCCCGCCTGCGCCACAAGGTCTGTCCGAATCTGTATGTGAGACCGGTACAGCACCGGCCGACTCGGTGTGGTCTTTTTGATCAAGGGGATCAGGCCTGGCATCTGAGGATCGTCGATGATGATGACATCAGCACCGCCTTCTTCCGGTGGGCACAATGGTCCGCCTTCTGAAAACCAATACCGGTTGGCGTTCTCCGTGATCCAGTCTATGATTTGGGACTTCTCGTCCTCGGAGACGCGTTGGTCGGGAGGGCTCACCCCTTGGAGAATGTTGTGCATGTTTTTGGTGATCCTGAAGACGCCGGGTCGAGGCTTGGGAACGTACCAGGTGAGATCGACGCCCATGAGACGGGAGAACCGAACTAGGGCATGGCGCATGAGCGCAACGCCGCCACCCTGGGGAGTGCTGCTGAAAAAGGCAACCTTGGTCTTGTTGTTTCGGAGCTTCTTCGCATAGGTCACTGTTGATTTCCAGGTTGTTGGTGCGCAGGTGTTCTCGTGGTCTTCGACGTTGGTGAGATGGGCGCGGAACCCAGCATCTGTCTGCACGATGCCACGAAAACCGACCTGGAGGATAGGAACCAGTGATGGACCAAAATGTCTTGACTATTGTCAGCAAGGTGCACGCACCGACAGGGATACAGGCGATGCCGCTATTGACAGAGGACTCACAGGATACATTTGCGAGCCATCGAATCTGCTCGCTCGTCCACCCGCTTGAGATCCCAGAAATTCTTCTGCTTGGTCTCGTTATCGGGCCCGATGACGATGGGGATTACATCGAGCTCCAGCCAGAGGCGAGAGCACAGCGTGGGGCTCTTATGCTTGAGTGTCGTCGGGAGTCCAGCCCCAACGAACTTGGCGAAGTTGTCGTGCTCGTACCGCTCCGCCTCGGCGACCACAAAGTCAGCGATCAGGTCGCGGTCTATCTGCATGACATCATCCAGCACAATGTGTTTGACCGTGAAGTCGAGGAGATATGTCGTGTCGTGGACTGCTACGGCGACAGCGGCCGTGTGATTGTCGGTGAAAACAGCCGAGATGCCAAGATAGAGAGTCGTGAGATTGACCTTGAAGTGACCCTCTTGGTCTATGATGGTGCTCATCTGCCGCTGCCGGTGGGTCGAAACCCCCGTCGAGAACTGGCGGACTGGCTCCTCAGGCATGATTCTGGGTACGTACTGCTGGCGGGGTTGGGATGCGGTGATGCTAGGAAGCAAATCCGAGCGACTGAAATATAGAGGAGGCGAGATCCAAGTCAAGGCCCTTGAAAGGGCTGAGAAACTTTGAAGTCAGTCACAACAGGCCAGGGCGGGCAGTTTCCGGGGCCCGTAAAATTAGGGTCGAGGGTGAACTAAAAAGACCGTGTAGTAAGGGAGGGAACAGGCCGCACAGCCACCGCATAAATAGCGAAATTCGGGCAGATCCGGCGAGACAGTTTTTAACTTGTTATAGGGCGACTATAGGTATAAGGATTAACTTTGAATATATTATAAAAAGCTATCTACTAAATTGCCTGCAAAGAATAGACGTAAGTATATAAGTCTGTTATTTAGCTGCCTACTATTTATAAATAAGCAGATATATAACTAGTATTAATTTAGAAAGCAGTTAGCAGCTAGCAGTGAGACTAGCTAGTCTTTATATAAGGTAGCTACTATACCTGCTTTTAAACCTTCTACGCTTTTAAATAGATAATAACTACCTTTAATAGATTTCTAAACTTTCTTACGATTCTAAGAAAAAGCTTTATATAATATAGACTAGCTATCTTTATTAATAGATTTATATATATAAAAATAATTATTTTGATTTATATACCTTAAGTAGTTATTGTTTTTAAGCAGTTAATATAGCTATAAAAGCTATAATAGTTTCCGTTATATTTGTGATGGGCTGAGCTGTGCCCTAGCCTGGAAAGCCCATATTAGTCTGGCTAGCACAATCCTGGCGTTCAGGATTATTACGTACCTTTTGGCTCAGTGAAGTAAGCCAAGGTAGCTGACTTACGTTAGCTGAAGGCCGCAGACAAGCTAGCTAGTCTGGAGCCCTATGGGTCAGCCCTTCACAATATTAATATTCTTCTAACTATATTCTCTAAGGAATTCGTAGTAAGTTCACTGCAGAAATTCGTAGTAGATTCACTTATAATTATATAGTAAATTTATAGGGAAAATCGTAGTAAATTTACTAATTAACCTTAGTAAACTTACTAAAGGAATTCGTCGTTAATTCTTACCTAAGTAATATATTTTATTAGTAAGTCGCGCACTTTCCCGCAATATTACTACTCCTAACTTAAAAAAATTCAATAATAACCATTTAATTTAATTCTAACTAATTAGAACTATATATATTCAATATTTTCTTATCGATCTAATAGGTTTATATATTATAATTACTATTACTATACTTACTATACTTCTAAGTAGTTGCTAATTCCTTATTCTTACTACTATTATTTCTACCTATACTATACTTTCCTTACGCCTCTGCTTTCTTATCTACTAAAATTTAACTTTCTTCTACTTGAATAAATATTTCTCTTTAATATAGATAGATTTTTTTTGGCTCTATAATACTTTTTAAGTATATTATTAGCCTCTAGAGCTCTACTAATATAAAAGTTATTTTATATACTATTTATATTATCTCTTTCGCTATCTCTTTAGTTAATAAAACAATTAGTATTAGTAAGCTTCCTTAATAATTACTAATTAAATTATTTACTAAAATAGCTTATAAAATAACTTTATTAGGTTATATAATATTTAAATTACGTAAGGTATAGTAATAGTAAAAGGGATTTAGAAGGTATTAATATTTATAATTTAATATCTAGTTTAGAAATTATAGCTTCCGGGTTAAATAGGATAAGTCTAATACCTTAAAAACCTTCTAGCTATATTTTCTTTACTAAAAGAAGCTTTATAAGTAGTATAGAAAGCTAGAAAGAATTCGACTTTAGTAATATATATAATATAGGCCTAGATAAATAAGTTAATTTCTTAACTATATACCTATTTTAAGCTATTAAAGAATCCGATATTAAGAGGCTAAGTAAGATAAAAGGAATAAGAAGGGAGATAAAGAAGAATAATATTATATAGCTTATAATATTCCTTAAATAGGGCTAATTAGTAGCTTTTATACTTATCTAATATTAATATCCGATAAATGCCTTATATCCTTATTTTTATATATTTTTCGAAGTATTAAATCTATTCTAAACCTATCTTATTATTAGTCTATCTATTAGAAGTTATTATAATAAATTAGTTATATAAAAGACCGCTTTTATAGTATTAACTTATAAAGTAGTATTAACCTTAAACGATTAGAAATAATAATATATTAAACCTATTACTATTAATATAAGTAATTATAATAGCCTATTCTTAGTTCCTAGGTTAAATAGCCTTACTCTTTCTATATTAATCGGTATATATAATAACTATATTACTATAAATTATCCCTATTATAAAGCTTATCTTATCGAAGTTCTAAATATTATTATCTATAACCCTATACTTCTCTTATATATTATAAAATAGGTGGAAATATTTATATAACTCGTTAGGATCTTTTAAGAAGGCTTATTAGAAGTTATAGGTATAAGAAAAATATATATATAACTCTTTTTATTACTAAATAAAGTAGTAGAGTTATTACTTAATAATATATCGCTTAATATACGTCGTAAGAATATAATCGGCTAATTCTTATATATTCTTAACTTAGGGTAAAAACTAATACGAATCTAGATCTAATATATATTAAATAATGAACTCCTTTACAAGCTTAGTTAATTTCTAGAAAGTAGGTTGCTAGTTGAGGCAAGGGGTTTTATCGTTTATTCTATTACGTAGTATAGCTTTAGGGATATTATAGGTCTTCGCTACAACTTAGCGACTAACTTTCCTTAGATATTCGGATTACTTTAATACCTAAGATAATTTATACTTCTGTAGTTTAATAAGATATTATTAGTTATAGAGGAATTAGATGCTAAAGTTGGATGATAGTAATATTACGGGAAAGTGCACGACTTACTAGTATGCGCGACTTACTAATGAACTACGCTAGCTAGTTTTAGTTAGACCTTAATAAACTATATATAGTTTTAGTTAGGGCACTAACTATATATAGTAACTAAAATATCATCCCTGCCTATACTACTTATTATATTAAGCTATTCTATAACTAAGTAGGATTAGTCTAGGAGCAGGCTTGCTATACTCTAGACTTAAGCACCTATAAGTATAATAAAGGAGGATTAGCGTTATTAAGAAGCAATGCTTAGAGGCAAGCTCTATAAGCCGTAAAGCGTTACTTCTTCTTTACGGCCTATAACTCCGGTTTATATCCAGCATTTCTAATAGCTATTTAAAAGTAGTATATAGATATTGCTATTAGTTAATAGGGATTTAGTATCTTAGCATTAGATAGTATATACCTACTTAGTAAAGGAGAGGAGGAAAGCGCTATAGGCTAAAGCGCCGCAGGCAAAAGGGAGGGTCTAGAGGGGTCTTCGCCTAGGAATTAATTAATAGATCTCTTAAAATCCGAAAAAAATCCGAAAAAATCCGAAAAATAAGGAGCCTCTAAGTAGTAAAAACCGCGTTCGTCCTAGAAGGAGCTCTGCCTCTAAGCGTTGCTTCGTTGCCTGCTGCTATTACGATAGTAGTGGAAAGAGCAATAAAAGCGGGATATAAACAGAGAATTCTGACGGACTAGGACAGAGACTTTTTGGGACAGAGACTTCGAGTTTAACAGCTCAGCATCAATGTCTGCTCAAATATACTCCCACCTGAAAACTTGAAATCGGTCTTCACTGGGCCCTGTCCAGGCTTGAGTCAATGGGTAATTCATTGCCTGTGTTTGGGTGTGACACATTGATAATGAGGCTAAAAAGCCTTATGCAGGACGAAAGACCAAAGAAGTTGTGAAGAATTTCACATTTATAACAGGCAAGGTTGCTGCCACCTAAAGGCCAGCAAGGTATCACCGTGATCAGCTGTTTAGATCCAGCTGCCTCATATCTCACTTCTCCCACTGCCAATGCTTGTCCCATCCATCTTTCATTATAGCCACAAGAGTTACACTCAAATGTTCAGCTCATCCACCATATTTGGTCCTCATACCATCGATGGAGTGCATGCTTCACTTAGATAGTTTCCTGGCCTGCATTGGGCAAGCAATATAGGGCGGCCATTCATGTTGATCAGACATTCCCTTATGGACATTCAGTATCTGGATAGGTGTTTCATCCAGCTTTACATGCTAAAGGGACTCAGGGCATAGATTATACATATATAATGGATGATTGCCTACGACTAGGGGACAACACTCCAGAATCACAACCGTTATGTCTATAAACTGCCGTCAAAACAGACATTATTTCCTGGAGGATGGTGAAAATAGTTGCTGGGAATCCCATACTAGTCGGGTTGCACTTATGCTTTCGGATTTGCTCAACTCCTTCCATTCACCTACAGAGAAGGCTAATTCACAATATACCTAGCCAGCTTTTACTTCTAATGCATGATGGCTGATATTCTTAGTGCTGTTCAAGAATCTGCAAACAGCAAGCCAGATCTACACCTCCTCAGGGATTTCAAACTTTAATTCCTGCTGTACCGTTACATCCAGCCCCATAGGTGGCTTTTATAGCAGTTTATTGGTCATAAATATCTTATATAATATGTCATTTTCAACTCAGCTACCTAGGTATTCGCAAAGCGTAGGACGCTATGCTAGTGTAGAAGAATGGCTGCGCCAAGGGATGCCGGCAAGGCTACGGAAATGCATCTAGAGAGACGGAAAGACATCGATTGGCTTAATGTCAAAAGGTACCTTTAAATCTATAGATCCTATAGCCAAAATAAAGGTATTTATTAGCAGTGGGGCGATTCCCTGTCCGTCTGTGAGGCTTGTAGATATTTAACGTTTGAAATCCCTGAGGTATAGTCACCGAACCGATAGAATGGCGGTGTGATGATCGTGCCGAGGTTGATACCTAAGGCAATCACATATGCTCGACCGCAGTGGCGGATACGTAGAAAGTTAACGAATACATATACGGATACGGCAGGTTGCTAGGTGCATCATTGATCACCATGCTATAGTCCTATAGTTGTATTATGGGGATTAACATTATCCCCTACCATATTCCCGTGCACCGTGGTGTGAAACAGTCTGCCGGAACGAATACGTCGAGAAAATAAAGTCCACTCGGTCTGAGCAAGTGGCGAGGTGGGATTGATGGAACGGTTATATATATACCAAAACAGACTTCGTATAGAGTAACCCTCTCCGTGCCTATCCCTCTACCCTCTCCAACACAACTCGACCGATACAGATAGGCAGACATTTCCTGCAGCAGAAAATATACGATTCCTTGCTAGACAAACAACGGCCTCGGTATAGAGACTGTCCAGCCCACCACCGAAAATGTCCTATGTCAACTCTGCCGTCAAGTCTGATGACGACGCCATCACTAGCATCTACGGAGACCGCACAGCCGCAGCCTACGCCGCCTACCTGATCCCATACCTGAGGCCGCACCTCACCATTCTCGACGTCGGCTGCGGGCCGGGCTCCATCACGCGCGACCTCGCCCGCCTAGCCCCTCAAGGCAAGACTGTCGGGGTGGACTTCTCGCCCGAAGTCATCGAGAAGGCCAAGGCAAAATACTGCAACGGCGGGCCCGAGTCTGCGCCTAACTTGTCCTTCGAGCCCGCCAACGCCGAGGACTTGAGCCAGTTTGCCGATGAGAGTTTCGATGTTGTTCATTCACACATGGTTCTGACCCATCTAAGTGATCCTGGGAAGGCGCTGAAGGAGTATAGGCGTGTTTGCAAGACAGGCGGGATCGTAGCCACGCGGGACCCGAGCGCTGGATGGGGGATCTTGTCGCTAAAGCCAGATCTGCCGGCCCTGCGGGAGATATGGCCGAGTAAGTTTGCCTTGATCTTCTTTTTCCTTTTCCACTTTTTACACATGGCGATGTTTGCTGACGTGGCATGGAAGTCTTTGAGCAATTTATCAAACAGCTCGGTGGGCGTGTCGACGTGTCCGCGGACAAAGAGAAACTGTTGCGAGAAGCTGGGTTCGCCGAGGGCGACATCGTCATCACCGATAGCACCCTTAATAATCACAATGCTATGAGCGAGAGTTTGAGGAAGGTGGGTGGCGCCCTGGTGCAAGCGGGCTTGTTTACGGAAGAGAAGCTGAAAAGTGTTATCGAGACGTTGACGGAGTGGGAGATGGCGCCGGACCGGGAGATGATTATAGCATGCAAAGATGTGTTGAGTTTTAAGAGATGAACTGGTATAACAGAACCGCCCTCAGGATTCTCAGACCAACTTCGCGAAAGATAGTTGGCTCATCCGCAGACTGTGTATAGGTAGTTACTTCGTTAAACCGTTCAACTTCCCGGGTCGTCCTGCCCACCCAGGGAACTATCGCAGTCAAGTCGAGCCTCAGTCTGGGCTCAAATGCGTGATCACATAATCCTTGGCTGGTGGAAGATACCTAGGTACCTAGGTAGTCTGTACAGTATTCATCCTGGAGTGGGAAGTGGGCGGATGTCGTCGGTCTGGAAGACCAAGGGTGATAGCGGAAAGATCACTGGTAATTAAATTTAGTAAGGTACTTTTCAATCACTTTCCGAATTTTCCATGAGCTTATGTCGAATTCACAATAAACTCGCATGGTGCGAGCCCTCCTCACGTAGCTCTCGTCCCTCACAGGTCGCCCCTAGACCCGTCCTCAGACTCCAGTCCTTCGGGGACATCTGCCTTTCTCCAAATGCCCTCCTTCGAACTGCCGGACGCTGTTTGCTCATATCTAAATATTCCACTTAGAGGAGTCTGTATGCCTGGAGATGCAACGACCGTTCTTGGTCTACGGTCCCGGCTCCGGCCGAGAAACGACAAGTCAATGGCCTTGGGCATACTCCCTGAAGCTCTGTTCATTGCCTGACCGCGCCGAAAGACTCTAGAGAAAACTGGTCTGATAGGTGGGACACAAGCGGCGATAATAACAACGTTCTGTTCGATACTGCAGCCATCCCGAACGGTCAGTCTAGGCTTCAAGGGTTGGCTCTGGAATCATAGATATACTCACAGGCCCCAAATTACGAGCGGAATTACGTCATATACTATAAGTTTCGATGATTAGCATATGTTTCAACCATTCTAAAGCAGAGCTCTCTTACGTGGGTCTGTCTTGTTTGTGAAGAGATGCAAGTAGGTAGCCTTGATGATGGTGGTAATCGCAGATAACATGGTCAACCCCATCATAACGGACAATCCGAGTTTAGTCGACGTCTTCATGCGCAACTGACAGAAGGCTGAAATGGGTATAACCGCAAGAATAATGTCGGTTAAGGTGGTGTAACCTGCTAGGAAGTAGGTGGAATCGTTCAGAATATCGGGGCTCCAGCAAGCGCCTTCTAATGCGGTGTTCCATAGTTTCTCGATGGGGCGACACTGGGCGTATACGATAACACACGGAATCAGTGCTAGGATAATCTGTACAATGGCGAGACCATAAAGAAGTCGTGTTCGCCAAAGTCGTGGGTCGAGCAGCCTGTTGACGAGGATTGCGATGGAGACATTAGGAAGTGTAAAGGCAACTACCGATTTGACTTCAGTTTATATAGTTTACAGGCAGATAATTTCGTACCAGTTGTTACTAACGGATATTGAAGGCTGAAACATATACCGTCAGTAAGTTGTTTCCATGCGATGGAGAGAGGGTAGTGCCATACAGTAGCCGATCATTTGGATTTTCGCTGCTCTCAGGACTTTCTCAGTGCCGCCCGGCTCAGCGAGTACTGCGGCCGTATGCCTTCCGAGACCGAGGGAGACCGGGTAAGAGACCAAAGATGAGGCAGTTATTCCTGTGATCTGTGGTAAAATATGTTAGATGCCTTGCACCTTCGAAGTCTATTGTGGGATTGGGAGAGGAGGGAGGGGGCCAAGCTTCAATTAACTTACAATGGACAAAATTATAAAAAGGTCGTCCCAGCCGAGAGCTTCCGTAATTTTAAACTTAGTAAATAATCTCAAGAACACAATAACTGTGGCTGATCCTGTGAATACCCAAGCAACTACAAGAATCTCCGTCCCGCGTGACGAAGATGCCATGCTTGACATTCACAAATTAATGAGAATCTGTGACGTATAATGTAAAAAGCTGACACAATATGGCACAAACAAGTGGTATGTTATAGAATACCGCTGACAAGAGCAAAATGGGAGGAAACTCAGTGGGTCCAACTGATGAACAAGAAGATAGACGGTGTACGAGCGACAATATCCCTTTTGGAACTGAAGCCGGCTTTTAAATGTTAACAGCCAGGACCAGATTGACACATCACAATTTCACTCGAGCAAATGGTATGAACCACCAACACCTCGGCAGGGGCCCTGAGATGTCTACATTTGTTCAATGCAGGAATTAGCGTGCTCTTGCGGCTCGCGTAGCTTCGACCAAGCCAGGATACTTGTCCCAACGACATTAACTGGGTGTTTAGACCATGTCAGACCAGGGTGGCCATACGATGACCACCGAAGATCCCAGTACTCCCTGGGGATCTTGTAAATGTAGTACGTACGGGTTATCGATGAACCAGGCACCTAACCTCATATACACAAGGACTAGCGGAGGGCCGTGCTAATTGCAACAAGTCCCTTTGAAATATACGACTTCTTACTCCTCAGAAGCATAGTATTGTATGATTTAGAAGATTTGCACACAACGCAGGACGATTTCTTAGAAGAATCTTGAAGACGTAATTCGGATTCGCACTTCTCCGTTTCTGCTAGGCAGCTTGAGGTACGATCCGCCTCTCGTTCAATACTAGTTCGCGTAGTTACTCATCACGTTCAGACCCCTATCATCAGGACTTTAACCTTCCGATAGAGGAATGGCTCGACAAACAGCATGGACTGGAACGGCCTCATTGTGCCCCTGACCGGTGAGCTGAGGGGCAACCACTTTTGAACTAGTGGCCATTTCGAGCCCCCTGTATGTACGATCACGCAGCTGGAAATAACACCAACTGATAATCGCAGGTGGGTCCAGATAAGTCCAAATATCGATGAGTGGTAGTAACGGTCTTCATCAGCTCCATATTTCACCGGTTTGGAACGGTCCGAGGCTGTTGTTGGCACAGCGGTCCCCCTCAATGTCCCGGAGCATTTGCCCAGAAAGGACGCCGAAGTGAAGCGAACACTCCTCCCATCTTTTCCGATCTCATAAGACAGTAGGCTCTGCGGTCTGGTGCTAGTTCCTCGTTCACTCTTTGTATACATGGGTTCCGAGCTACTCTTTAGTTTTCTAAACACCGTGAAGTCATTGATTGACTAAGTACCCTTGACATCACATTCAAGATGGCTCCTCCGTCTATCACTTCCATCATCGCAGACATCGTTGAGGTGGGTAAGGGGTACGAAACCAAGGTCCCAGGATCACGAGAAACGCTTGTTGATCTGGGACATGCTCTTGTTGCTGCTCTGGAGATCCCCAGCGAGTTCATCCAGCGGAGTATGTGGGCGGAAGTTAGTTCATGGCCATGTTGTTAAAACCTCATGACCCATCATAATAACCGTACCTAGCCTGCAATGTCGGCAATCAACCGTATGGCCGTCGATCTCAAGATCTTTCAGAATCTGAGAGACGCAGGTCGGTTTTTCCACAAGCCCGCACGAAGAGTCATCTGAGACACTGACCTTTTGTTCAAGGGGATACGGGGTTGACAATTGAGGAGCTGTCCTTCAAAACCAGAGCGGAGGCATCGCTTCTTGCCCGCCTCATGAGACACCTAGCAGCAATGAAGCTGGTATACTTCGCAGATGGGCGACTCCATGCCACGCCTCTTACCAACGGACTCGCCGAAGAAAGGTTTCAGAAGACGATCCAGTTCTGTTACGAGGTCACGAGGCCTTCCTTCAACAGCTATCCGGAGTACTTCAAGACCCAGGAGTACAGGGACGTTATTACTCCCATCAACGGTCCGTTCCAGTTCGTCCACTGTCGTGACAACCCGATGCATTTCTTCCCCTGGCTGCAAGCCAACCCGCCGAATGTGGACTTGTTCGCGGCTTTCATGTCGGCGTATCGCGCAGGCCATCAGAGTTGGTGGGAGCCTGGCTTCTACCCTGTCCTGGAACGGCTCGTTGAGGGCTTCGACCCGAGTGCCAGCGATGTCCTCCTCGTTGATGTTGGTGGCGGACGTGGGCACGATCTGGACCAGCTCATCACCGCTCACCCGAAACTCCCCGGGAACATCATTCTGCAGGATCAGGAAGAGGTGATAAGAAGTATTGCAAACAAAGAACAGAAGCACTATGCGCTCCAGGTGCACAACTTTTTTACTCCCCAACCCGTCAAGGCAGCAAGGGCCTATTCGATGCACTCTATCCTCCACGACTGGGATGATACAGACGGCCTGCGCATTCTGGAAAACCTGCGAACTGCTTTGAGACCCAGGTAAGAGGGTGCTCTATATATCACCATGGCGTGCTCCGAAACATTCATTTCTAGTCTTGTTAACCTACCTCTTCAGGTATTCTCGGGTTCTCTTAAACGAGATAGTCGTGTCGGAAGAGCAGCCTTCTCTGGCTGCTACAGTGGTAAGCAAAACGCCCCTCTTAACGTACTCAATTTCCAGTATTGTGGCGGCTCATTCTAACGTTTCCCTGCTTAGATGGACGTGCAGATGATGGCACACGTTGGGGTGCGAGAGCGGACAGAAGCTCAGTGGAGAAGCCTTCTCCAGCGCGGTGGCCTGCGGGTAATCAAGATTTACTCTTACCCAGGGTGCTCTGAGAGTCTTATAGAGACGGAGATTGCAGAATGAGCTCGATCACTCATGCATTCATGTTTGGAATATTTTCCCTGGCCGAGTTTTACATGGAACCGTTCTGGACGTCCCTGACATATAATCATCCGAGGCGAATTTTCCAATAATGGATATTCTCTATCGCTACACCCGCATACCGCATAGTTGTCTCCAACTTCATCCTAGTCGCTTTATTACTGGAGGGCTTCATCAGCTGTTGCCCGAGAATGGCAAGGTGCCGCGCTGTTCGGCTGACATTGTGCCGATACAATAGCGGCGCATGGCTTATTTTCTTTCCACCAAATTCCGAATCTTCTGAATCTGGTAGAAGAACTCTTCCCATCTGGTTAAACCTCGAACTGTCATTACACCACCATGATGTCGAGCCTTGCGATGCATGTCCCGAGACTTATGGTACTCATTACAGCACTGAGTTGGGAGGTATTCTTTGCTTCTGCCTTGAGGCAGAACTGTGTAGTGCCAGCAAGTGGCAGGAATACTACTGATGATGCACCAGCGATTATTCAAGCTTTCCAAGAGTGTGGGCAGGGTGGGGTCATCACGTTCTCGCCCAATACAACTTACTATGTCAACACCGTGATGAACGTGACTTGGCTCGAAGACGTCGAGATTGATATCCAAGGGACACTCCTTGTCAGTCATGTTCTATAAGGACGCCTCTGGGCAGAACAGTTTACAGGAGATAGTTTAGCTGACTGGAAGCCTAGTGGAGCACGGATGTTCAATACTGGCTAAACAACTCACTGGATGTTGGGTATCAGAATCAGTCGACTTCTTTCATTCTAGGAGGAGATAATGTCCAGATCAATGGAGACAGAGTAGGAACGTTGAACGGCAACGGTGACTACTGGTACAAATACATCGGCGAGCAGTCCGATACGTCAAATTACCCAGGCAGGCCGCATGCCATTACCTTCAACGGTCTCAACAACTCTCATGTGACGGGACTCAACTTTATACGGAGTCAAATGTGGTAAGCATCCTTACTAGGTTTGGCAAGATCTGAGAAGGTCTGCCTTTGGCGATGGACTTACTTGAACATCTGCAAACAGGACGATGTCAATTATTTACTCTCATAACCTCACGCTAGAGAGCATCTTTATCAACAACACAGCAGATGAGGGTTCTGGATGTAAGTCTGAGTCTCATAAAAGATATCAGCCGAGAACTCCTGCAAGGAGCTGACCCACGTTTCAATGTTTGAAGCGAACACTGACGGAGCCGACACTATTCGATCTTCCAACATTTCCTTCAATGACTGGACCGTATACAACGGAGATGACAGCATAGCATTAAAGGGTAACAGCACAGATGTCAGCATCACGAACAGCAGGTTCTATAACGGCTTGGGCATTGCGATCGGGAGCATCGGGCAGTATGATGGCGCCTACGAGATTATTAACGGGCTTACCGTGAAAAACATTACATATGACAAGACCGACCACGCCGTATGTGGGCCAATTCTCCCAGAATTTGCTGTTTGAGCATTACTTATCGCATCATAGTTATACTTCAAGACATGGACTGGTGATCAAGTCAATTATCCACCAAATGGAGGCGGCGGAGGACTGGGAGGTAATCAGCTGGGCCCCCTCCCCCCCCCCTAATTTTTCCCCTTTTTTTTTCTTTCCGTTCTTGCCCCATCACAGCATTGCAACTTTATCAATCCGGCTGAACTCTCTGATAATTAGATGTCTCCAACATGACCGCAACATCCCTTTTTGCCACCTCCCTCCGCGGCGCCGCAGTCGCCATTGGGCAATGCACAACGTTTAGCGGCGGCGGCACGCCGTCCAATTGCAGCAATTCGGGAGTTCAGATCCACGACATCACCGTCCGAGGTCTGACAGGAACTACTGCGTCTTCAAATGTCGCGAGCCTTCAGTGCAGCGCCGTTAAGCCTTGTTACAACATCGATCTGGAGGACATCGACCTGACTCTCACGACAGACGGGACAGGTGCAACAGAATATTTATGCAGTGAGGTGGAGGAAACCATTGGGTTCAATTGTACTGGCTCGGCTTGTGTGAGTAGCAGTGCCACTGGAGAGTGCTAGTTCATTACGAAGGTGTGGGCCGTCCTGTCGGTTCGGGAGAAGGTGGTTGGCTTCATCTAGAGACGTTGCAGTGGCGGAACTGGGAAATTTCCGAGTTTCTGGGAAAACCCGACAGATGCTGTCATCTGCAGACCACGCTGTCTGGCTCTTACCCCTATTCTTCCACACAGTGGCGGGTTGACAACCCTCTCTCTCTCGGACGGAATATCACCAAAAAGAAGGGGGGGGAGGGGGATCAACCACAATCCTCCTTAGCGTTCCATCGCCTGATCAGAGCCGAACTATACCGGAGCATATATGCTGCGCATATAGATATCCATTGGCGAGAACGAAGCAACAAAAACACATTCGTAGCTGCTTCGCCGAGTGTCCGGCACGCAAGAAGTCAACAACCTTGATACAGCACGTCATCTTCCTCCGTATCTACCATTCGTGGAGGTAAGACCTGGTCGGCGTGGACATCCCGCGGAGTGGAACAGTGGCGTTTGCAAAGGACCCTGATTCACAATGCAATATCTGTGATCTCTTGTTGAGCTGTTTGGTTCGTTTATGATGTGTGGGCCATCATCACTGATCAGCTTGACGGGCAGGCTGGCATCGAGAGCAAATTATCCAATCTTCTGCAAAGTTATTGAGAGGCCTCAGAAGCGATCACCGAATCTCCGGAGTTGCGGGCCCCTGCTTGGCAGCTGGAACGACATCCGAGCCGGTCCCACGCGGTGCAGCAGCCAACCGCTGGACCTTTCATGCAGGCATATCACCTCTGGGCAGTCAGCCACTGCCAGTGGCGTTGTGAGATCGTTTCTAGAGAAGGAAGGTTACACCTCAGAGACGTGGTGCGCGCTGCCTCGCTTGCCCTGGCGTGTTTCAGCTGTCCAAGACAGCTGAACTTACCAGATGTGGGCATTCACTCTGCACTAATCGTGAGCTCCGAAGGAAGTTGAGTGAGCGAGTTGCTGGTTTCTGCATAGGGATTGAAACATGGGCGACTCACCTTGCAGACTCTATTCGTCGGTTTGAACATGTTTCGAATGCATACAGCTTCGCACGCCAACCTGAGCATCTCTAGAAATCGTGCAACCTTCGTGGGAGCCGTGGGCACTCACTTTGGTGGCGTTCAGGAGCACACCTATCTATCCCATCATCGGCCCGAAGATTCCTTGCCTGAAGGGGTATGAAGCCCGCTCGTCGACCTGCCTCTTCGTGGCATGGTTTTGCCCATCTTTGAGAACTCCCTGGTCCTTTGTAGGTCGTATCACCATCCAAGCCTCATGCAGGCCGGCAGGCGAAACGAAGTCATATAAGGATGAACATGATCAGATCATGTCTCTCACAACCGCGGACAAAGATCAACAATATCGTCACAGTTAGCTTTGGCTTGTACGTCTGGAGCTCTGGTCCCCGTTGACCCTTTTCGGTAACCGGGTCTAATTGGCCGTTCTACCGCTCCTTCGGGGCAAGAGACGGCGCGACGCCTGTGACCGTTCTGGCGTTGTGTACTGTGGCGGCCCGGGGATCGCCGATCGACCGTTCCTGTCGGCGCTTGCACGTTTACACTGCTACTAGTGGTGGTTTCTAGGTCCTGATTTCTGCTGATCTTGTGCCTTGCTTTCTCCACGGTTGATTGGAAGCAAAAGAATCGACCGACTCTGATCAAATCCTTGCCCGAGTTTGGGCAGACATATCGTCAAACACAGCGTAGCAAGCCGTCTCCAGATCTGAAAGCCCCCGCCCCCACCACCTGGTATCTGCGATAAGCTTGTCCCTGGCCGTCTGTCTGTAAGGTTTGGTTTGGCGAGTGGCGAGCAGCGAGCCAAGAAGGCCGGGGATTTCGGGGCGGGCGGCTGGGAAAGAATCCACCGTACCCACCTAGGGCCCGCTGCGGTCGAATCCACACCCCGCTGTTCTAGGGGTGGAAACATGCTTGAAATGACCTCATGCGTCGAGCTCAACCCATCGAGAAGCCCGGAGAAGCAGAAGTGCCTCATACTGGCCTTTCCGTGAAGCCGTCAAGAGCCGTGCCGCAAACTTGGTATGCGCCCAAAGATAGCAGGCGACATAAGGGGGACCTTGAAGCACTCGAGGTCGATCATCGGTCGTCTGAAGTCTAATAAGCAGCTTCGTAGCTTCGTAATATGCGAAGCGGCGGCAAGTTCTAGGTAGCGCTGCATGCCGCGATGTATCCCCAGCCGCAGACTTGTGAACAGGAGCTTGCAGGTTTTGTAACGGAAACTCTCGATTGGCCAATGATCGTGCCGGAGCATTTCTGTGGTTGGGAGCAACTTGTCAGCCAGCCCCAAAAACCGGCCCACGCGGTCAGTCAACCTTCTACTATCCATCACAGTATAGTACCTAGGTAGTGTAGAAGGATCGAACCGGGATGCTCCTGGAGTCTAATCGTTTCCATGCTCCAAACAATCATGACAGTTTGACAGCTTCATCATCTTGGTAGTTATTGCTTGGTGATGATTGCATCGTAACATCATCGCCCTTGCCATCGAGTTTACACGGTACTATGCATACACTCTCAAGCCTCCTCAAGCCCTGCCCTCCCTGCGGCATGGGAAGCCATGCTTGCAGACAGACACCTACGGGCCACACATGCAGGACGCAGCCCGGGCAAGCGGGGGGCAGGCTGGCCTGGGCTACATAGCTGCAAGCGTGGTTGAAACATGTACCACCCGGTCAGAAGGTACATCGGGTCGTCATTGGTCGTCGCCGTTGCCAACTGACTGGTTCGGTTGCGGCCCAGACGTCGTCCAAGATGTCGTTGCATTTTCTCGGGGATCGATGCTGATGCGACGACATACTCCTCCTCCTCAGCAAGTTTTCGGATGAATCCTTGGGATCGCCCAATATTTCTTCAAGATGCGCGCCCTGGCCCCAGGCCAACCGTTCCTGAAGCCAGGAAGCTGGGCCACATCCCTCCCGTCGCTGTCACTACCGCTTAGTCGATGACTTAGCTGTGCGACGGTCTCGGCAACATCCCAGTCAGCCGCGCTCAAGGTTTTGGCAACATTGTTTAGGTTCATGTGCTGTGCTCAGCAGACCGCCCGGCGGAACCAGCTTCGACTCCCTTCGGAGCACAGGTGTTCCTCTGAGGGCCGGTATCGAAATCAAGATCCGTTCCCAAGCCCGGTCGCCATCCGGATTCGTGGTAGTTACCTACTTTCGCACTGCAGACAGACCGAGTACAAAGATTACGAAACATGGCTCCTAACGCATGCCGTAGCGAAACGACGACGCGGCCGTGACAGCTGCCGTGTACACCTACACAGCAGCGGCACCGGCGCAGTGGAGAGGCCACCTCGCAGCGCTGGGACCCCTTCCGCGTCTGTGCTATGGACATGTACCGAGATGGACTCGCACAGCAGAAGCTTTCCAGTGTTCTTAGTTCCATCCGAGCACAGGACGCAAGATCGGCAGCTGGCTTTGCTGTGCTGGTACCTACAACAGCTGCGGCGGCTCGTAGGCTTCTTTCTTGCTTCTTCATGGATTGTGAGGTTGACCTGAAGGGGGCTCTGAAACCGAAGCTATCACCATGTTTTGTCTGTGCCCGTCAAATGGAGCTGGATCACGTTCCTATTCTGCCCTTGGAGCCGAGCCTGAGAGCCAACAATCCCAGGCCGCTAGGGCGGGGGACCCTTAGCAAACGACGGTTGGAAGACTCAAGTCTCAATAGTTTAGGAGCAGGATCTTTCGAAAGAGAACAGTGAAGCTCTGGATGGGGATCGTGATGTCATGAACTGGTCGAGGCCTTCCACTACTACCAATGGCCAATACGGACTGGCAACGGCCCAGAAGATCGCGCCGGATCGTCGACAGCTGGACCGTCGACGGTTTTCAGATGACGGCCGGGACGGGAAGTCCGAGTCCCAGAAGAAACAAATTCAAACAAACCCAACCTACCTATATATATGTATATATGTATGTACCAAAGTACCTAGCCACGAACGAGGTAGCACAAAGTGATTGTGACAGTGTGGGCAAAATCGATTGTGGAAAGCCACAGATATTAACGGGGTCTTATCACCCCCCCCCCTGGTCCAGCAGGGCAATATTCAATGAGGAAGTACATCCCTTGAGAGAGTACATCTGGTCGGGGTGGCACAACAACCAGCCCCCTGGTTTAGGCCGCACAGAACTTGGTTGATCTGCCGGGGCTATGGCGATCCACGGATGATCTTCTTGGATCGGTAGTCAAGGGCTCCCTGCCTTGTGCACATCGAAATGTGTGATTGTGCATCTTGTCTGTTGCGGGACAAAAAGACCAGCGTGCCCGTCTTGCCTTTTGTGTTGGTGGATCACTGGATGTATGGATACATACCCATACATACTGTAATATGTATGTATGTATGTATGTATGTTGCAGTGGTGGGCTGCCAACCAGAGGCTAGTTTGACCAATAGATTATCACAGTCTGGTGTCCTGTGTCTCCTGCCAGTCCCGGAAGGCAAGTTGCCCTTTGCCCTTTGCTCTTTGCCCTGGCCTCCTCCCATTCATTCACTCTCTATTCACTCTGGGCCTCGAGCTACTCCTCCTGGTTCCATGCCATTCTGGGGAACCTTTGAGTTGGTCTTCCTGCCTGTCACCCTGAATGGGCCCGTATATCAAGCTCACCCCTCCCTCCTTGACCGTCACCGGTACTCACCTCCTCCCCTCCCAATCTCGTGATCCGTCGTCCCCGTCACTCTGAGTCGTCTTTCTAGTCTGTTCTTGTCTCCGCCGGTGCCGAGACTGTTCTGCGATCCTGGACGCTCGCTTTGTCATTGAGTCAAGCTTGGGTTGCTGACGTTAATCTGTTGGTGTTTACACTTTCTCATCTTTTCCACCTTTCCTCCCACCTGAGCCTCCATCACGAACTTCAACCTCAACAGCCATTCTCCCCCATCCCGTTCAGCATTTCGACCAAGCCCTTTTGATCTGACCGTTTGTCCAGGCTGCCTCTTCGTAATCGTTTTCGATCGCTACTCGTTTCCATCATCAATTCTCATTTCCCACGCGTCCACCTCCTCTCCTCTTGCAAGCTTGCAATACAATCTCATCTTCGTACAATCGCACCCCACAATATTCAGTCAGCCGTCACAACACTCTCAAGATGAAGGTCGCTACCGTCATCGCCGCCATCATTGGCACCGCCGGTTTCGCCCTGGCTCAGGGCGTCACCTCGGCCGTCGCCCCTGTTGCCTCCGCGCCTGCTGGGTGCTCTGCCTCCTATGACGGTACCTTTGAGATCACCGTCGCTAAGGTCGTCGGTGTCTCCAAGCGTGATGCTGCTCCCATCGCCGTAAGTTGATCCCCCGCTCTTTGGCCCAGATGCCAAAGCTTGAGATGTCATGCTCCGCCCACAGCACCTTGATCACGGCCCGGGCAGCCTCAAAAAGCCATAGTGAGACGCACTCAGACACCAGCAGCTGACCACCTTCTAGAAGCGGGCGACCTGCTCTGGTGACGGCATCCTCGTCTCCACCCTGTCCGATGGCACCCTGACCGACGGCCAAGAGCGTACCGGATACATCGCTAGCAACTTCCAGTTCCAGTATGACGCTCCTCCTCAGGCCGGCGCCATCTACACCTCCGGGTTCTCCGCCTGCAGCAACGGCTCCCTCGCCCTCGGTGACTCGGCCGTCTTCTACGAGTGTGAGTCGGGCGACTTCTTCAACCTGTACGACCGTAACTGGGCCGCGCAGTGTTCCCCGGTGGAGATCATCATCATGCCGTGCGGTGGAGACACGCCCGAGTCCGGTGATGGCCAGGTGGTCGGCACGAATGTGGTTACCACCGTCGTCGTCAGCGCCCTGCCCGACGGTCAGCCTCAGGCCAAGACCACTGTCGTCGCTGTCCCAGTGTGCCAGGTCACCCAGATCGCTGATGGTAAGTCCGATTGCCCCGCGCAAACCCGCGCCAAACCCCCACTTGTGTGTGCACATGTCAGCAGCCACCATGCTCACGTGATGCCCTTTCTCTCTTAGGCCAAGTCCAAGTCGGCACCACGCCCTGCGCTAGCATCCCGCCCGCGCCGGCCTCGACCCTCGCGCCCGTGTCCCAGTACTCGGACGGCCAGATCCAGGTGACCCCCGCGGCCTCGGTGCCCACCGTGCCCAACGTTGAGCCCACCTCACCGGCTGCCGGCTCCAGCCCCGCGGCCGGCGGCGGCTCCGGGCCAGCCCCCACCGAGAGCCAGCCCAGCGGCGCCACTGCGACCAGCGGTGGCTCCCCCGCGACTGGCAGCGGCTCCCCTTCGACCGGAGGTGGTTCGACCCTCGCCACGTCCAACGCAGCCTCAGGCACCGGCGCGTCGGCTCCGTCGGGCACCGGCGCGTCAGCTCCGTCGGGCACCTCTGCGCCCTCCAGCAGCGGCGGTGCCGCCGTCAAGATGCCCTCGGTGGTTGTCTTGATGGTCGGCCTGGTCGGCGCGGCTGTGTTCTTCTAGACGCACCGTGTCCTGTTCACCAGCCCCCAACAAACAAGATGTGTCTTTTTCGCGAGAGAGAGAGAGAGAGAGACCTGTGGCAATCGATTGCCTTTCTCGGATCTTCCATGTTCTCAATCCCCATCGGCGACATAGCCGACTCTCCCAATGTCCTTCGGTCTAGTCTGGCAACAACCACACGATGTCTGCTCTTGCGAGGCTTGTAATTCGGATGCCGGTAGCCTTGCTGCCTTTTCCTGCGCTATTTCATCGCCCATCACCGCCGGACATGAGAAGAGAGGGTGGATGGATCTTGGGACATGGCACAACACGAGGGACGGATATGTGACAACCTCTTTTCCTTTTTCTTTTTTTTTCCTCTCTTTTTTCCGTGGCACATTTGCTTGTTTCGGTTGATACCTGTTTGATCGACCAACGGCTCTAGGCAGGATCGGTAATGGAAAGGAACTCATGGGGAAACGCGTTTGATTTTCTTGTGTGTATTTCATGGTCTTGATGTGTGTGAGGGAACTGGAAAGAAGGACTCTGGCCTGGTTGGGAAATCAAGGGAACTGGAAGTGCATTGCACCATACATACCACCGTGGCACACACACTTGCATACGGATTGGGGAGGGAGTTTGTGGTTTTACGATGATCATGAGACGGACATGACTTGATGGTGGTGAGGATACTGCTGTGGTCGAAGTCTTCTTCCTCTTCGCACTTGGTGTGTCTCTCACAGGGCTTAATAATAGGACTCGCACCTGTACATAGGCCACCTAGACCGCATAAACTGGAAGGAACGCCTTTTCAAATAGGGAACCTGTGGCATCGAACTGCCCCTCCCGTCTCCTTCCCCGCGCCCTGGAGATGAAGGTGAGTGGTATGTATGAATGCGGTACTCCAAGGTACCCGGGTACCTACTAGGTATTCTAATATACCTATTTCTTACCTATAGGTACCTAGAGGTAATACCTAGTACCAATAATACCCGTGGGTAAGATTCGAAACACGTATTACATAAACATCAATATTGATTACGTAATCCAGACTCGGCGTCTGCCGCTCCGTCGACGTCAACCTCAACCATATGCGTCCTTCAAGAAAAGTTGACCAGACTCTACACTCATTCTGCCTCAAGTCCTCCGCCCCGTGTACCCCGTGTACCCCGTGTACCCCGTGTATCCCGTGTACTGCCATCCCCCAGAACCAACCGCAACGCAACCCCCAAACTGCCCAGCCCATCGAGAACGACCCTCCCTTTGCCCCGTCCCGCCTGAAACGCACCATCTCTCTCCCTCCCTTTGCGAGCGCGCGCCCTCTCCCGCCCGCGGAAACCTCCCCACGCAAGGGGGGCAAAAACAAACACGAACACGAACACACACACACACACACACACACACATCCACCAGGTACGCCACCAGGAAAAAAAAGAAGAAAAAAAGGATGGCCGAGCACTGGAAGTCCACCCCAAAATACTGGTGCAAGCACTGCCAGACCTACGTGCGCGACACCAAGCTCGAGCGCCAGAACCACGAGGCCACCGGCAAGCACCAGGGCGCCGTCAAGCGCACGCTGCGGGACCTGCACCGCGCCAAGGAACACGAGGAGCGCGACAAGGACCGTGCGAAACGCGAGATCGAGCGCTTGAATGGCGTCGTCTCCGTCCTCGGCGGCGGGGGCGGCTCCTCGTCGGCGCCGGGCAGACCAAGGGTCGGCGGGGCGCCCGGCGCGGGTGGGGGTGGTCCAGTCTCGGCCGAGTCGGAACGGCAGCGCCAGGCCGAGCAGCTTGCCAGCCTGGGCGTCAGCATACCGCAGCATTTCAGAGGAGACCTGGCCATGCCCGGCGAGTGGTCGGTCACGGCTACGACGGTCCTGGAACAGAAGCCGGAGGGAGAGCATGTCAAGCCCGAGACGAGCGCGAGGGGTGTGCACAAGCGAGAGCGCACGGAGGAGGAGATGGAACATGAAGAGGCTGTCAGAGGGCTGTTCAAGAAGCCTAGGCGGTGGGGACGAGACTCCAGGACAGCAGGAGAGGGGAGTGAGGATTTGGATGCGTTGCTTAGTGGCGGGCTGGTCGTCAAGAAGAAGAAGGACGATGATGACGAAGAAGAAGCAGAGGGCGTGGTGAAGGACGAGAATCGCGAGACACCTGCCAAGTCTGAACTAGAAGAGCCCGGTCCACCCAAGCAGGAGGACGACCTACCGCCTATCAAAAAGGAACCCTCGGTGGAGGCAGATTCCATACCAGCGGACATTGCGGCCGAGGACGGGAAGTCTAATGTGCCCAGCACGGACGTGCCCGACAGCAACGCTGACGAGGACGGCGAGAGAGGGTCAAGAGCAGCACATGTCCCAGTGGTGGCCTTCAAGAAGCGGAAACCGAAGAACATCCGGCAAAAGTAAAACCAGCGGGAACATTTCTCGTCAGAGCAAAGATAACCCGAGCAAATCGATTCTAGCAGATTCCAAAAATCAGACGCCATCTCTTGTGCTCTGCTGTGTCTTCTATGCTGAACGGCACCAAGGAACGGCACCAAGGTTCGTCGTGCCAGTCGGATCCACCAAACTGATGACTGACTCTGACCCAAATCTTGGAAAGACAACCGTCTCACACGCTCAATGCATCAACCATCCTCTGTATCAAATCGCATGCGCCATCATCACCCAGTTTCTCACGAGAGCCAAATACGCCAATGTCCATAGCCCCGTCGGCTTTCAACGATGCCTCGACATCCACAGCATCCTGCCAGAAAATGGTTAACGTTGCGTTCTTTGGCTGGCAGACTTTGAAGTGAGACGAGACAGTGACTTACAGGATACGCATCTCTGACATTGTTTTTCTCGAGCCAGTGCAGACAGACTGGATCAACGGCCGTAGCCTCCTCTGTCGACGCCATCTCCTCGTCAAAGCCAACCTCACGAAGCTGGATGTCGCCAGGAACAGCTTGACCATCACCCTCTATCGGTTGATCGGGTAAGCTCAAGAAGTTCACAAACGAATCCACCACCACGCCCGTCCACTCCCGAATTTCCCACAGCCCAACAGAGACGATCTCAGGCGCCGAGATGCGGTGCAAGTCCCGCTGGATCTCGACAGCCATCTCCGCCAGCCGGCAAGCCCGCAACACCTTCACGCGGAGCGGGACAAGACAAAGCGTCGGATATGGCAGCTCATGGTTCGTACCTCTGTTAGCGAGGTACACGCCGAACACAATGTCTTGGTCCTCGTCTCGGCCCGAAAGCGACGCCAGAACCTGGGCGTAGGCGGCGAGGAAGACGGCCTGGATGCTGACTCCACTTGTCGAGCAAAGAGCCTTCAGGTCTGCTGTGTCTGCAACCGCTGCACGTTGCAGAACGCTGACGCGTTGGTCTGCCGATCCTGCGGGTGTGGCGCCTCGTATCTCGAGTCGCGAAGAGTGGGGCCCTTTGAGATGATCTTGCCAGAAAGACTTGCGGCTTGCCACGATCGGCGCATCCAGTGACGAAGCGATGAGCGCTTTCCACGTGGATAAAGAGCGATCGCTATGTTCATCCCGAGTCTCAAGGTTATCGCTGCGCAGGAGTTCCCTGAAATGCTCCATGATCAGCGGTAGAGTGACACCGTCGTACAGTGCATGATGGATTCTTAGGCCTATAAGCCAGCTGCCGCCTCTTTGTTGCCGTACACGGAGCTTGACGAATGGATTCTGGACCGTGGAACTAGGTAGAAGAACCACCTGCACAAACGGCACTGTGCTCGACCCAGTGGCCAGGAAAATCGTCCGCGTCATGGGCTGTTGTTCCACAAGCCTCCTCCACGCCTTATCAATGACCTCCCGGTTGCTGACGCCAGATAGTTGGCAGCGGAATTCAGGGAAGAACACCTCGCCGTTGGTGTTCTGCCAGACGCTGAGCACGTGCGTCTGCATGGCAGTGGCTGGCATTGTCTCCAGGACATCAGCGGCATCGATTCCACCCAGGTGTAGAAGCTCGTCCAGCTTGATGCCCTCCAGAACCTTGGCCACTGCATGTGATGGGTTGTTATTGGTCGCTAGCACTCCGGAGGATGACGGTGAAGAAACTGAAGCCTTCGCAGCCATGTCCCTGATCGATGCGGACTGGCTCATGTCTCTCACGGGAACGGTGATTCCACGCTTGCGTAGAGCTGAATTGGCCTTGATAGCGCTGATGGAGTCAAGGCCGAGGTGATAGATGTTATGGTTCTTGGTCACGGATGCTTGTTCGACCCCGGAGAACTCCGCAAGGACAACCCTGATGGCTTCTTCGGTGGTCGACCACTCATTGTCGGAATCGTCCATCTTGTTTGGCTCGTTCTTTTCGAGTGGTTGATGTTCCTTTGGCTGGAATGCAGGTAATCCACAGACAGAGACGCCGTCCTCACTGAACTCGAGGAGAGCCTCGTCAGATGCGTTGATCAAGAAGCCGAGCACGTTGTCGAGCTCCCTGAGCAATGCACTCGTCTCATCGGGTGACATGTATCTGTCGTTACAGGCTGTCCGCCATAGGATACTGTCTCCCTCAACCTCCATCTCAACGCAGACTGGGTACTCCACTGCGGACGAGCCTCCTACCGACTTCGCTAATGGCTCAACAGTTCCCGTGGTGGCGAGCAAGCCGGCATTGCTCTTCTGTAAGATGAACAGCGTGTCGAACAGGTTCCCCTGTCTCTTCTGAACCAGGGACTGGATCTTTCGCAGAGGAAAGTGCTGAAACTGGCTGATGCTGGTCACGTTGTCTTGCACGTACCGCAAGAAGCTGGAGACCGAACCATGGAGCACCGCTCTCACAGGCACAGTGTTCATGGTCGGGAACAGCATCGCCTCAGACGCCTCGGTCTCCCTTCCGGACAACACGACACCGAAGTTGACATCCAGCCGCTGACAGTGAGTAGCCAGTACAGCGGCCCAACATGCTTGAGCCACGGCTTGTTGGCTGATGGCATGGCGCTTGCAAAACTCCTTGAGGGCCGAGGCCGGTGTACTCAGACCGACTTCAGCTCTGTTGACCGCCAATTCAGATCCCTCACGATGCGACGGGAATACTGTCGGAGCGGCGCCGGACATGTAATCTGCCCAGAACTCCCGAGCATCGTCTTGAGAGGACCGGAGAATCTCCCCCAAGTACTCAGTGTACGCTTCGCGAGGAGTGTACGCGTTGCGGTAAGCAGCCTCGACGTCCTGATGCAGCAGCCCAAGTGACCACCCGTCGTAGAGCGCGTGGGCAATTGATAAGACGATGTAGGTTCTTTGGCTTGACTTGACGAATGTGATTTGCAGGAGATGGGACCGCCCCTGTCCCTCCTGTGCCTTTGCACGCGCCTTGTCCATCACGAACGAGACTTCGTCGAGAGACTGGACTTCGATTTCGCCGAACAATGGCGCCTGGTACTTCATGACGACTTGTGCGTACACAAAGTCAAAGCTTGGACTCGCAACCTCCAGGAAGGTGGTTCGTAGGATTGGCGAGTTTCGTATGACCATCGTCCAGGCTGCTTTCATCTGCTCGAGATCAACATCGGATGCCAGTTCGAGCACGTCGTGGTTGAAGTATCGATGGAATCCAGAACCAAACGTCTCGGATACCATGGAGTCTTGTAGCGGCGTAGGAGGCAAAACTTGCTCGACGTTGGTGAGGTCGTGACCATTTTCGGCGAGATGTGTTTTGATAGAGACCGAAAGGTCCTCCACGTCTGAAACGTAGCGCCTGTCGTAGACTTCACCAATCCTACACTCTTTCTCTCGCAGTGTGGTCATGAGCTGTGCCATGCTCTGCCCCTTCATCAGCTCGGCGTTGCTCAAGAGAACACCAGCCCGTCTCAGCCTGGCCGAGAGTTTAATGGTGTCGATACTGTCCAGCCCAAGCTCGAGCAAAGATGTGCTTGGGGTGATGCAAGCCTCCTCAATATCGGCAAGAAGGCTGACTTCCCTGCGAATAGCCTCGCCCTGGGATGTCCACTCGAAAGGGGACGAGGAGCCGGCAAACAGGGCGTTCTGAGTCTCTGAAAGAGATACGTCATCGTTCTCTTGAATCCCCAGAGTCATGCCATCGGGAAGATTTGCATTCACAAGGCCATCGGGGCCAGCCACCACAGCCCTGGCCATGCTCTCAAAATCATCAAGGAGTTCGCCCAGTGTCTGCTTGTCTGCCACACCCTTCTGCGTCACAATCAAAACCTGCAAGGAACCATCAGGAAGCAGGGTCGCCTCGAAGGCGAGAGCATAGTCCGGATGGAGGTCCGACTCGGCCTCCGTCCACAGCCCCTGAGCTGAGTCTGGAATAGGAAGGGCCTGTTGGAAGGAGAAGAGAGTGTCAAAGAGCGGCTTGCCTCCAGAGCACCACTTCTGCACATCCCGCAAGGGGACGTGTTGGAACGGCAAGATGGCAGTATTGAATTCGTGACATTGACGGATGGCCGATGACCAAGTTTGACGTGGGGTGACACGGTGATGGTAAGGGATGGTGTTGAAGAGGGGCCCAATCGTCTTGTCCACATTGTCCAATTCGATCGATCGACCTGAGACAATGATTCCAAAGGTGACCCCCCTCGCGAAATACCGCCGCAGTACGGTACTCCATAGTGTCTGGATGATTGCCTGCCGTGCAGCACCCAGTGTCTTGCGTACTTTGTCAAGAGCATCGAAGGGCACTCGACGTGAGACGCTGAGGTCGCGATCGCTCGGCTCCTGTGACATCTTGGGTATGGGGCTGCTCAGACTGGTGTCCTTCAGATGATCCAGCCAAAAGCTCTTGCAGGAGGTGTGATTTCTCAGTGGACCGTGGAGAAGTGCATCGAGAAAGCTCGGCGCATCATGCCCCTCCCCTTCATGTTGGTAGCGCCCTGAGACCGCGTTGACCATCAGGTCGAAGCTGTTGGCATCATATATCGCGTGGAAGATGTGCATGACTAGAACCCGCGTCTTGGGGCCGGTCACGACGATGAGCTCCAAGGGACGATCGATGTTCTGTCTGTTGCTTCCGACCCATGCCTTGCGACGGCGGCCCAGGAAGACTTCGAGGTCGTCCCCTTCCTGCAACTCCGCCTCATTCCAGGGTGTTTCAACTTCCTTCAGTGCAACTTGGACATGCCCTTCCGTAGTCGAGACAAATTGGGTTCTGAGGATCGAGCTCTCCTTCAGGAGACTCTCCCAAGCCGTTCGAAGCCTCGACAACGAAACCGTCTCGGCCAAATCGAAGCGGAAGGTGTTGAAATACGCGCCTTCATTGCCCTCCGTCATGGAACGCGAGATCATACCCTGCTGCAAAGCAGAGCAAGGAGCAATGTACTCAATCTGGTCAGGCGTGGTGCCCAAAGCTCGACACACGTGTCCCCTGTGTCGGTGTTGGCAGGCTTCAACAGCCTGCCTTGCCTCCAAGACGCCATTGGAGGATCCGGATGAACTTCTAGAACACTGTAGTGCATGCGCGAGATCTGCGACGGAGGGATTCCTAAGAATAACAGCGGGGGTTGCGTGCCTGATACCGTCCCGCTTAAGGGCCCTGGCGAAACGCAGAACAGTAATGGAATCCACGCCTAGCTCATAGATGTTTGCGGCCGGCGAGATGTTGTCTTCCGTGATGCCAGACATGGCAGCCAGCGCCTTGCAGATCTTCTTGCCGACATCTCCAAGATCAGCATTTGACGGGGCTGAGGGGGCCACCAGCTGATCAGGTGACAGCTCGTTGAACAATGCACGGAGCTCCTTGACCTCTGCCTTATTGTTGGGCGAGAGGGGGATAAATGGCAGCAGCAAGATGTAGGTAGGGACCATATAGCCAGGAAGCCTCTCTCGACACGCCCGCTGCACTGCCTGGCTGATGCTGGCCGCCTCGCTCCCACCGATGATCTGGAGCTCTTTGTACTTCTGATCTTGCGGCGTCACCACAAACGCGACGAGGAGATCCTTCTGCTGCTTTTCATTCCGGATCACCAAAGTCACCACATCCGTAATGCCAGAGACGCCCGACCTGATGCAGTGGTTGATCTCGCCGATTTCGAGACGTTGACCGCGAAGTTTGACCTGGTCATCAGCACGGCCGAGGAAATCGAAGCAGCCATCGTGAAGAACTCGAACCAGGTCTCCAGTGCGATACACTCGCTCGTTGAAGGCTTGAAGTGTCGGAAACCGCTCGGCAGTGAGGTCGTCTCTGTTCAGATACCCCTTGCCGACGAGCTTGCCAGAGACACAAAGCTCACCGACGCCGCCTCTCAGAACGGGGATATCTGTACCCGGGCGCAAGACATACGAACCGACATTGGCGAACTGCCTCCCAATGTTGGAGGATTTCCCGTTGGTCGGCACGCAAGGATACGTGGTCACGCCGATCGTGGCTTCAGTCGGCCCGTAGAAGTTGTGAATGACACGCCTTGGCCCCCAAGCGTCAAGAATCTCTTGTTTCAGCTGCTCGCCACCGGTGATGAAGACGCCCCGGCAGAGGCTGGGGACGTCCTCCGGATGCAAAAGACGAGCCAGACTAGGCGTTAGGTCGATGTGAGTGATCTTGAGGCGGGAGATCGTGCCGGCAAGGTCTTCCAGAATCACATCCCTGGGCGCGGCAACCAGAGTGATGCCCACCGACCAAGTCCAGTATTGCTCCAGCACTGAGACATCGAAGTGGTAGGATGCGAACTGCAGCCACCTGGAGTCGTGTTCCCAGTGTCCCTCAAAGAGCTTCTGGAAAGCAAGCATGGCCTGGACAGCGTTCTCATGTGTGATTTCGCAGCCTTTGGGTGTCCCCGTCGTGCCGGACGTGTAGAGACAGTAGCTTCTGTCCTCCGGAGTCAGGGGCCGCGTGAGCCTAGGCGCAGCAGCACTGGCCGTTGTCATCGTTTCTTCATCGATAACTACGACTGGCACTGAAACCTCGAAATCGATGCTGAGACTCCGTGATCTGTCTGTCAGGAGCGCAACAGCTCCTGAGTCTTGGAGGATGAATTGCTTGCGTGAAGCCGGCGCTCCCGGATCTAGAGCAAGCAAAGCGCATCCGGCCTTGAGGATGCCCAGCATCGCAAAGTGCGCCTCGGGCTGCTTGTCAAAACAGACGGCCACAATGTCGCCGGTCTTCACGTGCTCTGAAAGCATGTGTGCCACTTTATTGCCGTTCTCATCTAGCTCTCTGTACGTCCACGTGTGGGAAACTGGCTGGTCCTCCTGAAAGCCGGAGACGAAAACCAACGCCGTTTTTTCCGGCTGCCTCTGGGCGCTGAATTCGACGAGCTCATGAAGAAATGTAACTTCTGACTTCAGCTCCGGCTCTTCCGCCGGGAGAACAGCAAACAGCTCCGGATGTGACTCGAGGAGAGCCTCATCATTACCGTCCGCATGTTGGGCCAGGTCGCAGAATGCAGCGTCAAACTGCTGGAGTAAGATCTCAGCTTGCTCAACTGGCAGGACGTCGGTGAAAAAAGTGATACGTAGCTCGACCGAGTCTTGTTGGGGCTCGATCTCGACTGAGACTGGGTAGTCAACAGTAGCCTGCTCTTCCGTGATCTTCCATGGGCTCCGCTGGCCTACAGCATTTTCCAACTTTTGATACACCAGGATGGTGTCGAATAGCTTGGTGTTCGGATGACCCAGCCACCGTTGAATATCAGTAAGGGGCGTTCGTTGATATCTCTGAAGCTCCGTATTGTACCGCATCATCGCCTGAAGAAGTTCACGGTTTGAGGACGAGTTCTGGGCTACGACGGGCAGTGTCGTGATGCAAGGAAATACCGCATCGCTTGTGGCCTCCGAATTCCGGCCAGAAAATACGGTGCCAAAAACGACAGACGGCTCGCCCAAGTAAGAAGATAAAATCCTCAGCCACGCTGCCTGCGCTACAGCCTGGACAGTGAGGCCAGCGTTCTTCACAGCCTCCTCCAGAGACGAGACCAACAGGGATGATGTGAGGGACTTCACCATGATGTCTCGTTTCTCTTCCCTCAGAGGCGTCATGACAGGGAACTGATTTACAACCACTCCAGACATCTGCTTCTCCCAGAATTCTTGAGCCGTATTCTTGCACTTTTGCGTCTGTGTGATGATGTCCTGGACGGTCGTCCCGGGATCTGCTCCGCTGAGCAGAGCCTCGCCACGGATAATCTTGCCCAGGTCATTGATCAAAGCGTGCAGAGACTGTGCATCGTAAATGATGTGGTGGATTGCGAGATGCATCTCAACGCCCGCACTGCCATCGACGAGAGCGACTTGCCAAGGCGGTCGACGGAGGTCATGGAACACTGCCCGCCCAACTTCACTTTGCCAGGCGACTACGCAGAATTCTTCGGCATCATCCTGTATCCTCACGGGTACCGCATCTTCCAGAAAGATGTATTGCAACATGGCGAACGAAACCTCCTCGTGATCTAAAGGTGTAAAGCCCGTCCGCAAGATTGGGCGAGCTTCGACAAGAGCTGCCCATGCACTCCGGAGTGTCGACGTGGTGATCCCCGCGTCAACACGGAAGCTGATGAAATTCAGATAGTCCTTTCCCTTGGAGTTCACGAACTCGGTCAGCATGCCCATCTGCAGGGTAGTGCATGGGAAAATGGCCTGAACCGTGTCCCAGTCCCGCACGTCCTCCTGCAGCAGAGTCCTTGCCGCTCGCTGAAAGCCGACGAGGTCATACGGAGGCGATCCATCATCATCCTGTCGAGATTTTTCCAACCTCGAAGCGAGCTTGGAGCAACTCGGATTCTCCAAGACATCAGTGGCAGTGGCTCTGGAGAAGCCCTCCTTCCGAAGCATGGCCGCCACCTGGACCGCATTGATGCT
Organism: Juglanconis oblonga; assembly: GCA_003012965.1. NCBI lineage: Eukaryota > Fungi > Ascomycota > Sordariomycetes > Diaporthales > Juglanconidaceae > Juglanconis > Juglanconis oblonga. Next base: position 32,316 of record MUZH01004367.1, on the reverse strand, counting down.
GTCCAGGCCAAGCTGGAAGATAGTCGTGTAGCGAGAGATCTTTTCTTCGTTGAATTTTGACATCCTGAAGAAGACCTTACGGACAATCTCCTCGGTTTTGGACCACCTCTCGCTTGCTTCGGCGTGTGGCGTGGTCAACTCGGATGTGTCGGCGGCTATAGCAATAAGATCCAATCCGTCCAGCCTGTCGCGAAGTGAAGAAGGGAGGGACGCCCCGGATATGCTATGCGAAGCTGGGTATCGAAGGAAATTTGAAAAGACGTGCGATAGGGTATCATGTATAAAGGACACAAAGGCAGTGGAAATGTATGACCTGCACAGATCAGCCAGCTGTAGACAAGAGGCGGGAAGGCAACAATACTCACCGATCAAAATGAAGCTTGACCTCCAGCTTGTCAATATCAACATCCGCCGTCACCTCACAGACGAGCGGGAAATCCATCTCCCCATCATCCTTCTCCAAAGTCCACATGCCGCTGTCGAGCAGCCGAGGGGAATGTTGCAGCAACAACAGGGTATCGAATAGCCGAGCGCCACAGAGGGATTGGATTCGTCGAAGTGGAGTGAATTGGTACTGAAGCAGCTCAGGATTCAGCGCCTGGAAGAACCTCAAGACATCGCTGTTCCGCTTTTTTCCCTGGAAGTCAACCCGAATCGGGATGGTGTTGAAGCAAGGCGCCACAAGCTCGTCAACCCTGTCGACCGTGCCAGAGCGGCCGTTGACAACGTTTCCGAAGCAGACGTCATCGGATTGGAGGATTATACGCAGCAGGGTGCTCCACGAGCTTTGGAGGAGAGACAGCAGAGACACGTTCAGGGTCTTGAGGCCGGTGTCGATGTCAGAGAAGGGAATTTCCAGGGGTTTGGCCAAGACAGCACGGCCGTTCTCCATCACACGAGTCCGAGACAACGACATCGGCTTGAAGCTCTTCAGTCTCTCCTTCCAGAAGCTGTCAGTGGTTTCAGGCAGAGCCAACATCTCTCGCAAGAATGGCTCATATGGAGGCGGAGGTGGCAGCTCAGCACCAGAAGCAAGCTCTTCGATTTCTGTCAGAAGCCGGGATATTGCCACGCCATCATACATGGCATGGTGGCAGACGAACGACAGGTAGGCGTCACAACCCTTCCTGACCAAGGCCAAAGATATCGGTGGCATCTCAGAGTCGATCGCAGTAGGGACAGCCTCGGCTTGTTTCTGGATGACATCGTCAAGTGAACCCTCTGTCGCATCGAAAAAGAGCCACTCGGGCTCCCATCGCTCCAGCACGCATTGTGCCACGGCGAAGTCCCGATCATTGGTGCTGAAAAAGCATGTCCGGAGAATTCCGTGCCTTCGGAGCATGGTCGACCAGTAATCTCTCATAGCAGCAACGTCGTCGTGGAGTCGAAAAAGCATCTTGTTGAGGTACGAAGCATCACGAGCGGAAGATGCTAGCATGGCCTCTTGCAACGGTGTACAGGGGAGAATCTTCTCAACCTTGAGGCCCTTTTCACTCATCGTTCGCTTGACGTTCTCGATAAACTCTGCCGGAAAGACATCCAGTTGCCCTTCATCCACAGCAGCTTGGGTCTGTTGCAGAGGAACTAGCGCAGCCAGCCTTGCCACCGATGGTTCCTTCAAAACCGCTGAGATGGGCACTCGTCGAGAGAACAAACTCTGTAGCCCTCTGGCGACTGAAATCGCCGAGATGGAATCCAGCCCCAAGCTGGTGAGCGGTGTCCACCTGCCCACATCCTGCGCAGAAACATGGAGAACAGCGGCTACAATCGCAGCAATTTCGCGCTCCGTCTCGGTCCAATCGCCATCTGCTTCTATCGCGGAGTCGGTGCTGAGGGCTTCGAGCTGCCGTGGGCTGAGGTTGCCAAAGACCTCCTTCAGTTTCCTCCTGTCGATCTTGCCGGAGGAGGTCATGGGGATAGTCGAGATCGGGATCAGATAGGAGGGGACCATGTAACCAGGTAGCCTTGACCGCAATGCGTGGTAAATTGACATGCTCTTCTTGGTCAGTCTCTCGCCAACCGGCAAGAGCTGCAACACGCCGTTGTCGAGGAACATTGGAACATAGAAGCACGCCAGCTGTTGCGCGCAATCCTCGCCTTGGCTGACAAGCATGGTGACGCAGTTGGAAACTTCACCACACGCTGTCACGACGTTGTTGATCTCGCCCAGCTCGATCCGCTGTCCGCGGAGCTTGATCTGGTCGTCGATGCGTCCGACGATTAGCAGCGAGCCATCGGCGAGCATCCTGCCGAGGTCCCCGGATCGATAGATGCGGCCGAATCGTGGATGATTGACAAACTTCTCCCTTGTGATGTCTGGAAGGTTGAGGTATCCTTCCACAACCTGATCGCCGCCAAAGCAAAGCTCACCCACGCAGCCGATCGGCACCACATCCAGACTCTGCGGCGCAACAACGAAGACGGAGGTGTTCTCGAAGGTGTGGCCTAGATGCCGGATGTGGTCCTCGGAAGTCATCTTCTTTGCCGAGCATATGTTGGTCGTCTCAGACGGCCCATAGCCCTGGTAGAGCTTGCCAACCCACTTCCGTGCGACCTCGGAGGTCATGGGCTCCCCGGATGTGACGAGAAATTCTACCTTGGGCACATTCTTCGGATCAACCAGGGACACAACGGTAGGCGTCATGCTGAGATGCGTGACGTCCATGGCTCGAATAGACCTCTCCAGATCCCCGAACAGGGTGTCGTTGGTAGCGGCGCAAAGGCACATTCCCCGGGTGAGAGCGAACAGGATTTCGAAAACCGACACATCGAAGGCTTGAGAACACGCTTGAAGCATGCGCGAGTTCTCTTTGACAGGGTAGATTCTCGAAAGAACGTCGAGATTGCTGCAAATATTGAGCTGAGTAACACAGACCCCCTTGGGAACGCCGGTACTGCCTGACGTGTAGATGATATTGGCTACTCGCAAAGGGTTAGCTGCGGTCGCGAGATTGTCGCCGCTATAAGCCTGGAGTTCGGTGTCGCGAAGACGGACGAACCGACAAGCACCAAGCTCTGGAAGATCATCCCGGGAAATCTCGTCAGAGACACAAAGACGGACGTTGGCCTGGGTCAAAATTGTCTGAATCCTTGCCTTGGGTGTGCTCGGAAGGAGAGGCAGGTAGGCACAGCCGGTCTTGAGGATGCCCAGAATGCCAGCATACAATGTGATCGACTTCTCCATGATGATGGCTACAGGAGAAGCCTCCGATGCTCCGGAGGACTGCAGCAGCCGAGCTATCTTGTTTGCCAGAGTATTGAGTTCCGCGTACGAGATCGTGCGAAGATCACCCTCCTCATCCTCAATGGACTCGGCGAAGCAGATAGCGGGCTTCTCGGGCTGTCTTGCTACCGTCCTCTCAAACAGAGTCGCCAGGTCAGGGCAACCCTTCAGGGTCTTTGGTTGGCAATTGTAGGACGACAGGAGACTGTCGAGGAAACACCCGCTGATAGAGGTGATATCTGAGTCAACGTTCTTGACCATGTGCGTGAGTATGCACTCGAATTGTCGCAGGAGTAGTTGCATGTAGCCATAGTGGAAAACATCAGCGTGATAGGTGACACGCAGCTGGAAGCCTTTCTCCACAGGCTCGATCTCGGCAAGAAGATCTGTCTCCAGATAATCCTCATGAGCGACTTGACGGATGGCCGCGGATTGTTGCTGCCCTGATCGACTCACGATGGACTCCTGGTAGACGAACAGAGCGTCATACAGCGGCTGTCCAGGAGCAATACCGGCAGCCTTCTTGATCTCCACCAGCGGTAATGTGCAGTGGGCGAGACTCTCCCGATTAGAAGCGTGGATACCTCCAAGCAGCTCCTTGATTGTCCGCGCCTGTCCCATCCTGGCCCTAAGAGGGACTGTGGTCAAACAGGGACCGACCACCTCTTCGATACTATCGACAGGAACTGTCCGACCCGAGGTCACATTGCCAATCACAACATCATCAGTACCGAGAATAGATCCCCATAGCCAGAGAAGACAAGTCTGGAAAAGAACTTGTACGCTAATGTCAAGCTGTGCGGTGACCTTCTGAACGGAACCGGCGTCCACCCCCAGTGTGCGCTGGGCAGAGAAGACCTGGCCGCTCTTGGCCTGCTTGGCTCGTAACTGAGGCAACGGCGTTGGCTGGAATCCCAATAGATGTTCTGCCCAGTAGCTTCGCGCAGAATCTGCATGCTGAAAAGAATCGGGGGAGTGGTAGTAGTCTGAGACGAGTCGGAACGAGGGTCGCTTGACGGGTTGATCACCTCGCGCAAGGAGATTGAGATCAGACAGAAGCAGATCGAACGACCAGCCATCGTAAAGAGCATGATGAATCTGGAGCAGAACCTTGGTGTGCTTGCGGTACTCGGTCGACAGGATTTGAACTGAAAAGGGCCTAATCAACCCTTGCTCATTGAGTTGATACTTCCTGCTGAGACGCTTGACTGTTCTAGTCAAGCTCGAGTCGAGCTCCCTCCAGACGACTTGTCTGGGTTTGCCTTCAAGCACAACGAACCCTGTCCGCAAGACCTCGTTGTGCCGCGCCAGTTCGTGGAACCACGATGCGATCGTGTCGACCGTGTGTGTGGCGGGCACTTGTAGCTCGATCCAGTTGCAGTATGCCTTCGGGGTACTCAGCGTTTCCGCGAGCATGGAGGCCTGCATGGGCGCACAAGGCATAACAGCGTCGATGGCCGCAGGCTTGACTCCCAAGCGCGAGGCCGCCTTCAAGATCTCCCCGCTGTCGGATTTCCCGGGCACGTCCGCGTCCGCCGTCCTCTTCACGCCGAAATTCGATCCTTCTTTCCGCCGGGTTCGTGAGCGCAGATGCGCGAGGGTTCGCGAACTGAGAATGTCTACGGCGCTGACACCCAGACCAGCTTGACGAAGACGAGATGCGAGCTTGATCGCCGCGAGGGAGTCCACACCGGCCGCAGAAAGCACAGAGGATGAGTTGAGACGGACCCCCAACATCTGTGCTGCGATCTGGGCTATCTGACGTTCCTCGTCATCGTGGAACTCGGTCGAAGGCCTGGCATCTTCGCTTTTAGCCGTCTCATATTCAGTCTTCAGCTTGTTCCGGTCCACCTTTCCTGAAGGCAGCCTTGGGAATGCTTCCATGGAAACTACATCGCCAGGGACCATGAACGTAGGGAGCCAGGTCCGACAAACATCCAGCACCTCTTCCGCCGTGGCGTCCTTGGCCTCCTCTCTCTCACAAAAGACGACGATGATGCCCCGAACGACGACTGCCACTGCGCCATGGCACCTGGGTGCTCGGAGGACAGCTTGTTCGATTTCACCGAGCTCGATCCTCTGACCCCGAAGCTTGACCTGGCCATCTGAGATACGGCCGAAGCATTCGATTTTGCCGTCTTCTGTCATCCGGGCCTTGTCCCCTGTCCTGTAGAGACGCCCATAGGGAGTTTCGATGAAGACTTTTGAGGTCTGCTCAGGCCGGTTGAGGTAGCCCACTGCTGTCTGGTGACCTCCCACCGCCAACTCGCCCATCTCCCCCAACGGCAGCACCTTGGGGTCCTGAGAGCCTTCCTCGCCCAGGGGCTCCAGGATGAAGGCAGAAACGGTGTCGAGAGGAAAGCCAACATTGTTGACAGAATTTGACGCTTTGCATGCTGGCTGGAGGGTGCAGTGGATGGTCGCCTCTGTTGGACCGTACATCGCCCAGAGCATGCTGGGTCTGTCCGCACCACCTCCAAATTCCTTGATGACAGGCTCTGTCAGCATCTCGCCAATGGTCAAGAGCAGGCGGAGGTCAGGGGCGTTGTCCCTGCTCCGAAGAAGGCTGCCAGCTACCGTCGGGGTCAATTCGCAAGCGTCGACTTTCATGCCCCTGAGCACGGCTGTGAGATCGTTGAGCATGTCTGCCCTGTTGCAGCACACGAGGGTGACGCCTCGGAAGAAGGGGAAGAAGATCTCGAAGACAGAGACGTCAAAGGTTGGGGCGGCGAACTGCAGGAATCTCGAGAACTGCGGGATGTGCCGATCGTGGGCAAGCAGTGCCTGGGTAGCAGCGCCATGAGAGATGCCCACACCCTTTGGGGTCCCGGTCGAGCCAGAAGTGTACATGACATATGCAAGGCTGTCAGGCCGGATGTCCCTTGCCAGCTCGATTGGTGGTGCCAGGGCATGTTGCGCATCATCATGCCCGTCCACCAGCACTACGGTCACATCTGCGTCGAGGGCATCGACCTTGGACCGGAGGGCCTTGGTGGTGATGACGACTCTGGCCGAGACATCAGCGAGTATAAAGCAGACGCGTTCTGGCGGAGCGTCGAGGTTCAGGGGACAGAATGCTCCTCCGATCTTCAACACGGCCAGCTGTGACATGTAAAGCTCGGGAGACTGAGGCAGAAGCAAGGGAACTACAAGCTGGTCGTTTCTCTGGGACTCGGGCAGGGTGAACAACAGCTTCCTTGCTAGCCCATCGGCTCGTCTATGAAGCTCGGGATAGGAGACAGTCTTGCGGGTCCCATCTGGGGCTTGATAGTCGATAGCCAGAAGTTGATTGGACGAGGCTTCCTTGACGAGGTGATGGAGGAGGGCTGGGCCTGGGATCGATTGAGGGTTCTGGTTGAGGATGGATAGGGCTGGAGCCGAAGATGGCTCTGGGGCGGGGGAAGCCTTCATCTGTTGGGTGGTTTTCTGGAGGGTTCGGGTATGCATGACTGCTGAAGCGGCGAGAGGTCTGATGAGGCCTGGGGCAGGAGGAGGAGGAGGAGGAGGAGGTCTGGCGAGCCCGGGACACACAACGCGAACAGTGCTGAAGTGCAGGTGAAGGAGGAGGGTTTGGACACAGTCAGAGGTAGGGAAAGAGGTGGAGGTAGAGGTAGAGGTACAGGTAGAGGTAGAAATGTCGCTTGGTACACGTCCGACACAGTCGTCGACATCACGGCCGTGGTGAGGGAGGAGGGAGTATGTAAGTGAAAACGGAGCATGAGGTCTCGAGGGGGTGATAGGTTGGCAAGTTGGCAGCAGGACCGTCACTGTGACAAACGGAGACGAAACTGATGAGGCGTCGTGTACCTACGTTCCACGGTTGGTACGCTGCCGTGACTGACGATACCACAGGATGGAGTATGACCCAATCTATCCACTTTTTTTCTTTTTCTCTCTTTTTTTCAGCGTGCTGTGTGATCGAAGTTGAGGGGTCCCAAAATGGATGACTGGCACCATCACGGCCAGGCATCAAGAATGGGTCAGCCTAATTGGTCTCGTGCTGTGAGTGTGCGTGAATGTGTGTGAGTGTGTGTGAGGTCCCTTGTTGGTCCCTTGTTGGTCCCCCTTGGAGGTGTGGGTATAGTAGTAACGGTGTGGTACGTTGGTGCGGGATATTGCCCGATCTGGTCTCGCTCTAAAAGGGACCACATGTGCGCCACAAGGTGACTTCATCTGCTTCCACTGTCGATGATGCTGCCTTGATTTGAAATGCCTGCGCTCTGATTTGTTTGCTCGTCTAGTTGGGTTCTGCTTGTGGCCTGGTGGACTTAGTATGTTCCACAGAACGGTGATCAAGAAGCTGCTTGAACCGCGCGTGGGTGGCCTATGAGCATCGAGACAATGGTCATCCAGGAGGGTCCAAGACGGCATGATTTGTGAAGGCAGGACTGCTAAAGGTTGGAGGTGAAGAAGTCACTGGTGAATGTGATGATGCTACCTACTACCACCTACTACCATAGTACTATGGTACCACCTGCAAGCTAGGTCAGGTACTTCCGTTAGTACCTGTACCTAGGCTAGGTAGTTAGGTCCAGACTTCAGCAGTGAGACAAGATCGAAACCCGCTCGCTACCTATTCAGTTGCTCCAAAATGGGTCCACGGGTCTGGGACTACGGCGCTTTAGCGTCCGGCATCGGCCATTCCATGGCGTCGGTACGTCTCAGGTTGATGTCCGCACGACCATATGATATTGTCAGATCAACACCATGCAAATAATCTGGTGATGTGTTCCGAGTTGGAGACTCGAAGTGATACTCACCTCGTAGAATGGCGGTGGCCTTTCTCATTCGCGGTACGGACTCATGTTGAGTTGGATCTGAATGAGAAGAAAAGTCCGTGGTCATCTTAGGTAAGTACTATATATTTGGTCAGTTAAGGGATGTTTCCCACCCGTGGACGGTGGGGGGAGGGGAGGGTTCTTTCATGTCAGTCAATGTCGCAAGTGACAGGGCACGATAGCATAGATAGCATAGATAGCATCCTCTCGGCGATGGCAGCAACGGTCTGCGCTTCTGGACCCATCTTCGAATTCGTAGAAGAAGACGCCTTGCCTCGTGTGTGTACGGTATGTCTCGTGCTCAAGTCGTCTTCTGGTACTTATAGATGCTCTTCCTCCATCAATTCACTCGATTTCCTAAATACAAAATGCCTTCAGAAATATTTACAAGACAAACCGTGTTTCTTACAGCCAACCCCCTTTTTCCATGCTTCTCTCTGTACTTATGCAAGTTCCCAGGACAAATTCTTCTAAAAGCTCACTCTCATTCAACGCCAATTCATGCAGACTTCCCGAAGATGGCCTCGACCATCTCACCAGATCTTGTCGACAGAACCGACAAGAGGGTATCACTCAGCTGCAAGAATGTCAGTCATCATGGATCATCAGACATCGATGGGGAATCGAGGCCGAGGCCGACTCGATGGGGATCCGCGTGCGAGAGACTTACACCATGCGTTCCTTCGCAGCAACCTTGCAGCCAGATTCCTGACTGGGGCGCGACGGCGCCCTTGTTGAACTTGACCTTGTAGTCGCGGCCGACCTCCATCACCCGTCTCGCGCCACCATCCGTCTCGACCGACCACTGGTCCGACCGGCGCCTGGGCTCGGTCACTCCGTCCTGGAGCTCAGGCAGCAGCTTCCACGCGTCCTTGAGCATGTCGATGTGCGCTGTCCTGCGGTAGCCCGTAGCGGCCACGATCAGGTCGACGTCCAACACCTCTTCCTCCGAGGAGTCCAGAGCCTGCGACTCTTCCTCGACGAGTCCGTCCGCCTGGAGCGTCACCTCGCCGGGCAGCGCCTGGCGCACCTTGAGGCTGATCTTGTCGCCCTTGTCGTCCACCGACACGATGTGACGCCCGCCCATGATGCGGTGCGGCCACTTGGTCTCGTCGTGGCCGATTTCCCGCTTCTGGTCGTACATCATCTCAAACAGCCTCTCGATCAGCCCCAGGCGTACAACGCCATAGTTGGTGGCCTTGGCCTCCTTGATCAGGTTCGCCCGGTACTGCGCGGGCTTGGGGTACAGCCTGTCAACGAACTCAGGGTTGAAGATGGAGTTGACGCTGCACTGTGGTTAGTCCAGCTATTTTTCTCGTCTCTGCGAGCCGTCTGGCCTTAGGAAGGTGTACTCACAATGGAGAATCGTCACTTGGCTTGATGAACTCTTGTTTCATCACCATATACGTCTTGGAGTTGGGGTAGAGGCTGGACACGTTGTTGAAGATCTCGGCCGCACTCTGTCCTGCTCCGATCACCGCAACCTTGACCGGCGCGTTGCGGTCCGCCAGCAGCTTGGGAATCATGTACGCGTACTGCGACGAGTGGATCACGCGCGGGCTGTTGGCCGGCAGCGGCTTGGGAATCGACGCCTGGCCACCCACGGCGAGCACCACATTGCGCGCACGGTGCGTGCTGACGGCGCCCGTCTTGCCGTTCCGCTCCACCACCGTGAACGTCTTGACCCCGGTGGCGTCCTCGTCGGGCGAGACCGACACAACCTCGCTGTTGTATCGCACCACGTCGTCAAAGTGGCTGGCGCACCACCGTAGGTAGTCCTCATACTCGGTTCGTGCCGGCAGGAAGGTGTCCAGGTTGATGAAGTCCAGCATACGACCCTGCTTGTGGACGTAGTTGAGGAATGTGAAGTGCGACCGGGGGTCGCGGAGAGACGCCATGTCCTTCAAGAAGTTAATCTGCATCTTGGCGCCCGGCAGCAGCATCCCCGCGTGCCATGCGAACTTGGGCTGCTTCTCGAGGAAGAGCACATTGGGGGCCTTCTTCAGGCTGCCCGCCTCGAGGAAGTCGTGGATGGCGACGGCGATGGACAGACTGGCCGGGCCGAAGCCGACGCAGACGAGATCGTGGACCGAGTCCACATCCGAGGCCTTGAGGTGAGCAGACCTGTTCTGGTAGGTGTTTGGGGGCGCAGCGGGCGTGGCCTGCGCACTGCCGTTGAGGCCGTTGGAATAGCCACTGCCGTTCATGTCTTGTTCACTGTGAGGCGCCATGTCGGCTGGTTGCGAAGAGGCAGGCTTGTTTGTCAGGGCAACACTCGTGGAGCAATGCAACCTCAAGGAGAATCACAAGAGCAAGCAAGCAAGCAGAAGGGGTGGGTAAGGGGAATGCGTCTTCGAAGGTACTAGAGGCACCACTGCGGCATCACGGAAGAGGGCAGGGCGCCGGTTAAGTACTGCTCCAGCTTCATCCGGCAGCAGACGGACACGGCCGTCGACCCATTCTTCTGGCACCACCCCTTCGGCTACCACTATGTACCTGGGCTGCTAGCAGAGAGGGTTGTGGCCATGCTACCATCTCGTGCTGGACGGGCCGTCTTGCGACTCTGCCACCGCCCCGGTGTATGGGACCGGTGTATGGGACCAGTGTATGGGACCAGTGTATGGGACCAGTGTATGGGACCAGAGTGCAAAATTGAGCCAGGGATCAGCGCCAGGAAAAAGCTGAAGAATGCATCGTCATCCACTCCAGGACCGGGGCAGACCCTAGATGGGCCACTAGCCAAAGTTTACTGCCACCCAACGACATAGTACCACCGAGCTGCTGCAATAGGCTTGGGCAGCTTCGGCACGTCTTGCCAGCTTTGGTGGCGAACCTTGGAAGAGACGGTCGACAGTCGCTGCAGCTGTGTGGACCATGTGGGTCAGTAACGTCTCCGTTTTGGGCGAAGTCGGTGATTATCTCTGGATCTGATAAGATCAATCAGCACATATTGTGAAGCCCACCTCTCACGGCACTCGGTCTCCGAGTGGGGACCCCCCCCCGTGTGATGGATTCGAGGTTGGGTTTTTTTTCTGCTTTGGACACGGCCACGAATGAACAGCCAGACATCCCATGATGCCAAGGGGGCCCTTCTCCATTTCCATAAGATCATCGCATCCGGCCATCATACGACGTGTGGACGACTATAACCATTGTTTTCGTCTCCGGCAAACTAGTTGTGTGCACAAATCTCTCTTCCTCCAAAGGGCCATCGCCAGCACGGCAGACGTGTTTCCCCTTGATGATGCAAGAGGCCTCGTGCCCCTGGAACTCCGAGCGGTCTGGAGACTGCGATCAAGGTGTGATGGAGCGCCTTGTCAGATCTTTCATCACACCTCCATGCCATGCCGCGAAGGTGGGCCCTCTGTTCCTCGGCTCTTCTTTCGTGAGACGAGTTTTCATTGGTCACAGATGATCTGATAAGATCAGCTTCGTTCTCATCGTCAGCCTTGGCGTGCCACTTGCATTGTATGTCCTGGCAGGGTGGATAATGCGGAAGGTCGAACTTGAGGCATCATCCATGACATTTTGCTGCCCCTCTCTTCCCACTTGCATTCCAAGATCTTCTCCGCTTCCACTGACACTGGACACGGGATAGTGGGCAGCGAGGTCGGAATAGCTCGTGTTCTTCAGAAGAAAAAATTTCCACCCCTCGTGCCCCTGGCCACAACAAGCAGCTGTGAGCCTTTTTTTCCAATTTTTGTTTTTTTTATTCATCTTTTACCGCCTATGGCCCGGCTGCCTGGTCGATGACATCGTGGTACTTTTGCTGTTAACGCCAGACAGCCGGCACATTCTCAACTTTCAAGCCGGCGGCCGCGGGCAGTGGTGGCTTCACCTTCTTGACCTCGCTGCCTCGTGAATGCCCTGTACTGCAAGTACGTAGTATCTGCCCAGGTACAGCATGGTAGTTGGCAGTGGTGTTTGACCCTTCCGCTACCAATTACGTTTAATTCCTGTTCACGAACCAAGTCGCGCCTCGCATGAGCATCGTGGCCGACTGTACGATACATCGAACGACATGACGAGAGACCGTCTTCTCCCTCTCTCCGGGATGCCGTCCCCTCCCGCGGGATCATCACCGGTGGGTTCTTCGCCCGCGTGCCCATGTGCTCGGTGTCCATCGGCCGCGGGGTAGGTCCGAGATGAACAGCTTGTGTATGACTCCTGCGTCGTCTTTGGTGTGGCATCTCTTGCTCGCAACTTGCCCCGTGATCGTCAACACTATCTCGATCGGAGTCGACCCGCATAAACGATGGACCGTTACCACCCTGCGATAGAACGTCCCGAGGTTTCCATCAGCGTCTGAGGAAGCACCTCATCGACGTTGGTTGGTTCTGTGTCAAGTGAGGCGCGTAGAGACATCTTCCAATTCAAACCCTGCACAAAAAGTCTTGTCATTATGCTTGGCTTCTGTCGGCTCCGGGCTTGTATCCATCCACACACGTGTTGCTCATATCATGTTATGTACGATATCAATGTCGGTGATACAAAGTATCGACCTGCGCCATGCAGCAGCGGCGTACGCCTAGTTTCCCCACGTCAGTCCAGCCGTCCAATGTTCCATCGCCGGTCGACATTCGGAAGTCCGCTCGGGATTACGGCCCCGGGTCGCAAGCACATTTGTCTGAACCGACTCGAGCCGGTCAAGGCGTCTGAAGGTGTCGTGTAACCCTGTGCTTGAGGTGGACCGACACTGACTGCTAAGAGATAGAAGCACTCAGTCCGGCACCCTCCAACATATTTCCGCCCAGTTCTTGTGCCAATCTGTTACAGGGATTCAGATTATATAACTTTCAGCCTCCTCACTGTTTCTTGGGAGACTGGGGAAGCCATCTTGTCTCGCTGATGCAGTGCCCCCCATATTGGCCCATGCATCAAATAACGTTATGGGTCGAGTTACCATAGTACTGTGGAATAAATCTGCTCGGTCTCCAAATGTTCCGGCTTACGCCCGTCGTCATCGTACCTACGCGACCCTCCACCTTGGACAGCCCATGTGGTCCCTTGGCCGTACATGACTCCATTCGCATGGCGTCGTCTCCGTGGCTCCGTCTTCGGCCGCATCCGCAAGGTCTCACACTGGGTGGCTACCTACCGAGCACTTGTGACAGCTCCTGCACAACTGCACTCTCTCGAGACGCATGCAGGCATTAGTCCACTGGTCCCAGGAAAAGTTGTTTGTTGCAGCTTGCTGGAGGAACTGAGGCACGGAAATGGAAGCCATACTTTTGTGCGGATGCGAATGATCAAGCAAACTGGTCCCTCTCTGAGGAACACGGTTCCTCACAGGACATGGACCACCTTGGGCACTGGAAGCCAACAAATTTTGGGGGTTTCTCTACCTTGAGACGCATCGAATATGCGGGCTGAATTCAACTCGGTCCCTGATACCTGCCTGCTATATCCTATCCACGGACCTAAGCGTCCGGGTCTCTGACATCCCTAGAACGGCTCGTCTAGGATGGGCATTTTCCACACTTACTCATTCAAACGGCCTTGTCGGGCCCCGAATCCTCCCGAAACTGTCATGAAAGCCCTTCATAAATCTTATGAGCAAACTCACCCTCCCATCCCTGGCAAGCGCGAAGAACCCCCACGGTTGATCATTCTTTGCTAGGTTCCCTACCGGCACGGTCGCCACGGGCCAGCCGGCGCACGACGAGAACGAGATCAGATTGGCGTCAGAAGCAGAGAGAACTATGTCGAGGTCCTGCTCACGCATGAGCTGGGCCATGCCTTCTTCCCGAGCGAGACGGCGCAGCTCAGTGGCGGCGGCATCGTGGGCGGAAGGTGACATGGTGTCGTTGAGACACTTGAGAAGCTCGGTCTGGGTAGTGTATGCTTGAGCGGAAACACCTTTAGTGACGTTCTGGTGGCGCTTCTCGGTCGGTGGTGGGGTGGAAAGACATGAGGCGCTATGGCTATGGCTATGGCTTACGCTCTGGCATGGCTCGGTCGGCATGGGCTTCATTCCAGGCGACTAGATCGGCCAGGTTGGTGAGTTTGGGGTCGTGCTCGAAGTTGGTGGCGATGAAGTCCTGGAGGACACTGGAGAACTCGTGACCTGATAGTGAGCCACCAGTCAGTCAAGTGCGGCGCAAAAGACGTGGTCTGGAGTATCATGGCTGCTGCTGACAAGAAATAGAGTAGAGGGCCTCTCCCTCATACTCCAGCATGCTTGGCTGGGGGGCATTCTCAAGTGGAAACACCACTCGAGCGCCTAGCTGCTTCAGCTTCTTAGCAGCCGAGGCGTATGTTTCTTTCTGAGCGGGCATTAATCCATGTTCACAGTCATCTCAGATGCAGGCTCGCTCTCACCACTTCATCGGATCCCCATTTCCACTTGGCGCTGGGGTCTGTTCCCCACTCGCTGTCAAGAATCCCAATCGAGAGCCCTCTCAAAGACTTGCGTGCCGGAGTATCCTCATCGCCAGCGGTAACCTCGGATCCTTCACCCTCCTTAAGTACTGCGTCAACCAGTGACGCAATGTCATGAGCATCTCGTGCCATCAAGCCAATGCGATCGTAAGACTCGCTGATCCTGGAAACGCCATCGATAGGCACGGATCCATGGGGCAGCGTCAGACCATAGATTCCGTTCAAACTGGCAGGGAAGACATTCGAGCCTCCCGTCTCGGTACCGATCGCGAGGGGGGCGAATCCTGCTGCTATGCTCACCGCAGGGCCGACGGAAGATCCTCCGCAAAGCTGGAGGTTGAATTCGATGTCAGTGTGAGGTTCTCGGGAGGACGAGTCCCACGAGGGATGAAAGAGCAGTACCGGTTGGTCTTCATCTTTGAGATCGACACGTCGATAGGGGGACAAGGTTTGTCCTCCATAGGCACTCCAGCCGATGGGTGTGTTGTCGGCTCTTAGATTCAGTTAGTGTCTGTCTCTGTTATCTGAACAAGAGTTTGAGCAACCCACTTCATCCCGCAGAATTCCTAATACATGGTCAGCATGTCTTGGGGCGGTAAGAACACAAAAGGGCCTGGATCTATCTCACAGTGAGGTTCCCCTTCCCCAGGATGATGACGCCCGCTTCCAGTAACTTTTCAACGAAGTCAGGCATGTTTTCTCAAAGATATAGTCGGCTGCTTCTGATGGCGATTCCTACCCTTTCGACAATAGTAGCGTTCCTCGTTGCCTTGAGTGATGCGATGGCACTTGAGCCGGCGGACGTAACCATTCCCAGGCACGGATCCGTGACGATGGCGTCCTAGGCACATCAGCACTGCCATTCAACACGTCTTCCAACAAATTGGGCCTGCGTCTTACCTTTAGAATGATGGGGATGCCATGCAGCTCGCTGCGGATTCGTCCGCGTCTCCGCTCCGCGTCCAGGATCCTCGCCCGGGAGACTGCGATGTGCCTCGGACAGACCGACAAGATAGCCTTCAGCTCCAGGCCATGGTGATTCTGTCGGTCTATCTGGTCAAGAAATGAATTCACCAGGTCTTCACTGCTGAGCTGATTGGTCCGCATGAGCTCTTGGTACTCGTGCGCTGGGCGCTGGAGGGAGAAGGCTCGGGAGGACGGCATTGTGAAGATCTCGGTGGACCGACGATGCTAGCAGCACACTCGGTCAGGGCTGGGTGGTGAGATCACTAGAGCTGCTGCATATCATCCAAGCCAACGAGTTTTGGGCACATTTATGCTCGACGAGTTCAGTCTCGTTTATTCTGCTGCCTGGCTGCCCTGTCAGCCCTGTCAGCCCTAAGTTCTCGTTTGTTGCGGCGCAGTCAGCGGATGGTATGTTTGGCTGTCCAGGCTCCCGAATTTCGCATAAGACCGGTACGGGAGCTGGGGAGCTACTGCATAGGTACCTTATTACCATCCTAGGAGGACGGTTGTCCTATGTTGGTGGCCTAAATCCAGTCGTTTGTTCTACTGTCTGTGAATCCTTTATTCTGGTTTCCTGTGGTGTTCTGGGTCAATAATTATAAGCTCCACATCCTGCGAGAACGAGTGTTTTCTTCCCTTCTCCAGCCGTGGCATTGAAACCAAGGTAGACCTGGAGACTTTCCGACCTCGTACAACTATGTAAAGTATCTCAGTATTCCATCACCAATCATGGCCCTAATGTTATAGTATATGCAATTTCAGATTCTGATTCTTGACCAACATTACTTTTGCTTCATCATTGCTGAGACTCTATGTCCTCTCACCGGATGCAAGTACCTATCTGGTACCTGGTGTTGGGATATTGAATTGCATTTATCTAGATATGGCAAAGTCATTCCATATGGATGAGGTCTCGGGTTGGATAGTCTCGTCACAGCTCGGTTTGGTGACTTCGACATGGAACATATCTCCGGAAGGCTTCCTATAACTAGAGATAGTCGGGACACAAGATGTTAGGCATATTGCCCGGCATCTTGGGCACAGTTCAGTGGCCTCGGATTCAGAAATGTCCGCATGGGCCCATCCGGGAAGGAAGAAGAAAAAACAGATGTTGGCCGGAAGGGGGAGAGGGGGAGGGGGAGGAGAGGAGGCCGGTCAATGCCAGCTGGCACCAGCTGCACAGAGCCAAACAAAGACCGACGTCATGTCGTCCGCTCGAGTGAGCTGGCCGATCTCACCTGCAGCAACAAACGCAATGTGCTGATGATCGGTCCTCGAACCCGAGCAGACACTCGCCCACCCGGCGGATTGAGCATGAACCACCCCCTGAGAACATATCGAATCTGAGGCTAAAGGAACCCTTCCGGCCAGTGGGATTTGGTAGTTGACCTGAAGGCCCCGAGGTCCCGACCGTCCCGACCAACGATCGCCATGCGCAGGAGACGATAATGAGCCTTCTCCTGAACTTCAAGTTGCGCTTCACCACGCCACTGCGTATTTCCGGTCCTCCTGCAGCAGTCGGCAATCTAGCCTCGTGCAGGATACAAGGCAACCGAAGCGTGGTCTTCACCCGCACGATCTCGAACATGGCGACCGGTGGCGACAACAGCAGCAAGCCGCCTTTGATGAAGCGCTCCGTGGTCTCGTCCTTCCTCTACAAATTCATCGACGAGCATGGCCAGCGCAAGGCAAAGGTTGCCTTGTTCAAACGAAGCGGCAAAGTGCGCACCTATCCGTGAGTACTTTAGGCTGCCTGCTTTTCCTCTCATCAGCTGGACTGCTTCGATGGGGGTCCCTGTTCCCAAACCTCACAGAGTCGTCTTTCCCACCGGCTGTTGAATGGACGTATCACTTTTCTTTGTCATCGCCTCCTCTAATCGCCATGTATCCACGTTCTGGGCTGACACAGTGCAGTCATCACTGGGCCGTGGTATCGGGAAGCATCGATCCCGAGGACCCGTCACCCCAAGCGGCCGCTTGGAGGGAGATCCAGGAAGAGACCACCCTCACGCAATCATCTCTGGAGCTCATGCGTCAAGGCAAGAGCTACGTTTTGCCGGACGAGTCCATCGGGAGGGAGTGGACCATCTACCCCTTCGCCTTCCGCCTGAAGGACCCCAGCGAGGGGGGTAGAGGTGAGAAGGGCATTACTCTGGACTGGGAGCACGAGGAATGGGCCTGGTACGACCCTTTGGAAATCGAGGACTCAGAAAGCTTCGGAGCTGTGCCTCGTCTGGCCGAGAGCTTGCGGCGTGTGTGGTTCGAGAAGGATCTGGGCGGTGACGCTGGGACCATCCTCACCGACGGGCTAGACAGGCTCAAGAACGACCACCAGAGCGGCGCTCGTCAGCTGGCTGGTACTGCCTTACAGATCCTGCGCGACATCATCCTGGCGATGGATACCCAGCAGCCGACCAACGAATGGTGGACCAAGATCCGGTTTGCTGCATGGCATATCTGGAAGAACGGGCGCGAATCCATGGGCGCTGCCATCTTGAGCGTGCTGCTTGCTGCCCTGCGAAGTATGGAGGAGATTCTTCAACAGAACAAGATACACGCGGCGTCCAGCGACTCGACTGAGGCGAGAGATGCTCTCGTAAAAGAGCTGGATCGCCGCATTGCTGCCAGGCAGAATGCCGCCAGTACAATCTCCGTCGCATTTGCCAGCTTTTTACAAGACCAGTTCGCCTCCCGGATGGAGTCCCGTCAGCCGATAAAAGTGTTGACCATTTCCGAGAGCTCCACAATCACGCATGCCCTCCTCCATGTCCTTGCTCATACCCCCCTGTATCTCGACCTCCGCATTCTAGAGTCACGGCCTCTATTTGAGGGCGTGTCTCTCGCCAAGTCCCTCATCGGAGATGTCCCTTCGTCACAGGGGAGCGCATCTCATGTCGTGAGAGGGGATGAGGAGGCTCGCGAGGCACCGTTGCCGAAGCTCCAGATGACGCTCTTCACAGATGCCTCCTCAGCTCTTGCCTCGCGAGGCGTCGACATAGTTCTTCTTGGAGCTGATCGCATTGCCGAGTCTGGGGACATTAGCAACAAAACCGGCTCCCTGCCAGCTGTTCTCAGCGCCAAACATGTCTCACCAAAAGCAAAGACGGTTATCATAAGCGAGTCCGAAAAAGTAGCACCGCCAGGGGCTGCAGGTGCGCATGTCGTGGAAGATAATGACCCCACTCAAGTGGCGCGCGTCTGGAAGGCAGACTTCAACACTGAGAGGGTCAGAAACGCTGCGGGTACGGTATCCCGTGGCCCTGTTAGCGGTGGAGCTGCGGCTGGGCTGCCCGAATCCGCCAACGCCGCAATCCATGTAGACATTCGGAACGTATTCTTTGAATGGGTTCCTTCGGAGCTGATCGACGCCTATGTCACGGAGAACGGTATTGCAACTTTGGGCGACATACGGAAACTGTCCGAGACATTGGGCATCGAAGAGGAGTGGTTCTTTAGGGACATCTGATGGAAAAAGCAGTTTTCAAGCCCTAGGTCTGGCAGGCAAGGGATCAGCCCACCCTGCATATGGATGCGAACATTGTGGTGGCCAGGGAATTTGGACCAGACGGATAGATCTGGGTCGCCGCCCTGTTTTCTTCCCACTGTACAGAATGCCATCTGGACGAAGCTCGCTACACAGTGCCACTTCGTGCACCCCCTTTGGTCGTCTTTATCATTTCTCATAATCGTCTGACAAGAGATCTGTCACTATGCGATCTGCTGCACGAAATGGCTGGCGAGGGGCAAAGATCTATCCCCTTGCACTCTCGAGACGCCCACTTCCGCACTCCTCCTCAGGCGCCTGCAGCGCGCTCCGGCGTACCGTCTAGTGCAGTCGGGGGTGAGGCACGTCTGCCAGTTTCCACACCTCACTTAAGCTATCGGCATGCGGGGTGATATCTGCGACCCTACAAGGCCCCACATCCAAAGGGTGTTGTATCCAGTCACAGCCGCAGGGGCCCAGGTGAGGGCGGCAGCACCAAGACCAGACGCTGTGCCCATGCTATGCGACTAGCCAATACTGGTTGTTCTTCTGCAGTGTGTCAGCAGTGAGGGCAGGCCTGGTTGCCAACCACAGTGACCATTCTCTCCTTGCCAGGTAGCTCGTCGGTCATCAGCTCCGGCCTTCTCCAGGTCTAGACTCTGGACGCGTCTCTGTTTCCACCTGGTCACGCTCAGACCAGCAAAGCGAACTAAAGTGAGGGCCGCGTTGCCGACAACACAGTGCCAATATTGCTCAGTTGCCGTGCAGGTAAAGAGGGGCAGTCCACGATCACGGTACCCGGCCGTGGGTCACGACGGCAACAGGACGGAAGCAAGCGGTGCAAACAGGCAGACCGGGCGCTCTCTGCAGCGAGCTCGCCTGCCTGGCCTCGAATTGGTCCGGCTGCTGTTAACCGATACTCGGGCAAACAAGAGCAAAAAAGAAAGTGGCAGAGCTCGCCTGCTGGGACAGAACAGAGCAAGCCAGCCTCTCCATATATCCCCGCCAGCGTGCTATTCCGGGAGGACGTATCTCGACCGGACGAGCCCCCCAAGGGATCCGTTGAGTTGAGATGCAGCTCTAGATCACACCCTACCGTCCTCAGCTTCTCCTTCTGTCGATGGCAACCTATGTACAGCTCTATCATTCATTGCCAGCCTAGCTCACGGTCTACTGGTGATGCACAGGTGGTGGCGTGACCTAAATCCGCGATAGCACGCACCAGGCTTTTCCTTTTTCCCATCGTCATGCCCACAGCTGCTTCTACCCCAGATTCTCACAAGCCTTCACGGCTGGGCGTGAACCCTCGCCGGTCTCATGTTCCAGAACCGGAGAGAAAACGTGTCAAGACTGCGTGAGTTTCATCCAAACAGCTCGTCTCCTGGCCATCTGCCCACCTTTTGCACATCACAGATATGCTGGTCATAGTACGGAAGTGGTGCCAGGTATTCTGCTTTAACACCGTTTCACTTTTTGAGTATTGTGTTCTAACATAAAATTGCCAGTTGCAACGGCTGTAATAACCGCCGCATCAAGTGCTCAGGCAACCATCCTTGCGACCAGTGCCGCTCTGCCGGTCGACTTTGCGAGTACCCAGTTGTCGAGAAGAAGGTCTATGTTCCAGAGAACTCATATAAAGAGCTTCGTGTGAGCAAAGATGCCCTCGAGAGATGTCTTCTGCACCTTGTTCCCGACTCCGACCAACGGCAAAGCCTCCTCGCTCAAGCACGACAGTCTGTGACAACAGGCGGGCCATGTACGACCCCGATCAAGGGCGAGGAAGCCACGGACAGTTCTCCGGCGACCTCGATCTCGACTGTCGCGCTTTCCCCACCGCACGAAGCAAGGTTTCAGTCACAGCACCAGCATCCCCAGAAGATTCTTGGCAGCATAGGCACAGCTGCTACCGAGGGATCACTACTCGAAGATCACGACGGGACCAAACGCTGGCTGGGTGGTACCTCTGGAGCTACCTTTCTTGACCATCTCAAGAAATTCATGCATACACTCAAGTCCTCCCTAGGATACAGCGGGACGTCTCCCGGGTCCCAATTCCTGGCTTCTCGCGGGCAGTATCAGACTTCCGACTCGCGTTTGCTTTTCACGCCGACGGCGGATCACGACAACCTACTTTCACTCTCGGATAACTGGACGGCAGCGAGCACGCGGCTCGCGAAGGTGGATGAGTTCTTGCACGGCTGTACGGGGACATCGGCCTACGGAGGGATTCATTACTTTGGAGACTTTTCAGTTGAGAACTGGTTCACTGTGCAGCAAGACGTTACGCGGAGGCGAGAGCTGGCGTTCTACGAAGCGGCATTTGCGCTGGGGACGATCTACTCCTTGACAGCGACCAACTCTAGGCGAGATGGCCAGCTGGGAGAGACCTCTTTCTCGAATGCACGCAATATCCTGGGTGACCCGATGGAGATATCTCACTACAACATGCGAGATGTTGCCACCCTGGCCATGATGGCCATGTACATGTCGGAGATGAACCGACGCGATAACGCCTACGTCTATCTGTCTCACGCCACCACCATTTGCTGCATGTTTGGTGGGCTGAAAGGTTCATCCAGTGAACTTGGCGAGAGGGATAAGAGGATCATCTGGACGCTGTTCTGCCTGACAAGAGACCTCAGTTGTCTAATGGGCCGTCCACCTCTCTATCCCAGTGAGGCTTTTCAGCTTCCGTATCCGACGATTGCACCGTGAGTTTGTCTCTTCTTGTTACCTCAGCTTCTTGCGCTGACCGAGTAACCAGGGGTCTACCGCCTCCCGATGGTCTAAAAGCTCATATTGAACTGTCCAAGATTGCCGACTATATCGTCTCTAATACGTATGCTATTGCGCCTCGGGGAAGCGTCGCTCACTATCAAGACCCGGTTGACCAAGTCCAAGCACCTTTGCGCATGCTGGAAGAATGGCGTGAGAACCTTCCGCGCGATCTATGGTTACCATTCCAGTCGCCCTCGGACGAATCCTACCAGGTCGATGACGTTCCCCACGATCGAACCTTGTACATATTGCACATGAAGTGGAATCAGGTAGAGTCAAACACCCTGCCGGTGACATATCACCGGTGAGATGCGATAGTCGTCAACCCTCTGACAGATGCTTGCAGCTTCTAATATTGACACTTCGACCGCTTTTCTTCCTCGCGGTCAAGTCAGCCATCGGCGCCGACTTCCTCAACGATTGGAGAGACATGCTTGGACACGACAAGATCCCACAGTCCTGTATCCTCAAATGCAGCGCTGCAGCACGGCGCAATCTATGGCTCGGACGTCACCTCAATGAGCTTTGCAGTGTCAACAGCAACGGGGTCCCCAACCCCGGCAAGCTGGTCATGCTGGACCTGCACCACATCTTCAACGCCGCCGTCGTGCTGCTCCTCCACCAGATGGTCTTCTCCAACGTCGTCAACACAGACACTTTCGGCATCATGGTGGCGCGCCAGATCTTCGAGACGGAAGCGCGCACCGAGTGCCTGTCGCCCGGGAAGGGCATGGTCGGCGGCGGCGCAGGTGTGGCGACGGGCTACGCGTCCGACTGCGTCGGCGTCCTCAATGACCTCGCCGCTCTGGTGGCGCACATCCGGCCCCTGCGATTCAAGGGCTCCGACCACGTGGACACGGGCGTGGGCATCGGCTGGGGCTCGCCCAACGGCGGGGCGGACATGGGGATGGCTGGCGACGGCGGCTGCTCGACGGGCACGCTCGGCTCGCCCATCATCATCAGCAACGAGCAGCTCGCGGCGAACTTGAGCCTGGAGAATCCGTATGGTCCGGATGGGGTGTACAATCCCCTGATGATGCCGGGTGTGCCGTGCCATACAAATCAGAAGGAGTTCGAGAGGTGGGTGCAGGAGGGCGATGGGTTTCATTGGAGCCTCAGTGGGCCGTTGGGGGGATATACTGGATATGGGCACTTCAGTGAGTTGCACGAATTAATGAAAAAGGGGCGGCCAGGGAACCTGGCGTGAGTTGAGCCCGTAAGTCGTCGGCCAGGCGACTGCGTGTGTTGGACGAGCGGACGTGTCACGTATGGCTGGCTGGTCGAGCATGACCACGAACGCGGGCGAGTAATGGTGGATCTAACGCAAAGGACATACCCGAGTGAGCATATCCTTGTAGATGTCAAAACCTAATATCATAGAAACACAGTATGGGTAGCAACTCTCGTGAGCAAGATTGGTGTCCATATGGCCGTCCACGCTTCGTCGTGGTCCGACGTGCCTGAGGCCACGATATGAACCATGTGGTAACTTATAGATCATAGTATGCGGCATGGTTCGTCATGTCTAAAAGCGTCCTTCCCATTTCCTTTGTTGTCTGGAAAGGTTGAGATGCTCTCTCCATCCACGACTTATTCGGCCCCTCTTGGGCGAAACAACGCCTCGATCTACATGTCATCCGAATCGACTAGACATGTCGTCCATAGCAGTGATGTTCAAGAAACTCAGGAGGTTGACGCAAAAAGGGTATCGTTGGCATATTAGCAATTCAGCATACTGTAATTGAGCAAAAAAAAAAACAGAGCTCCCATGATTCCTGGGGGCCGCCACCACCATTCAGCCACACTAGAGAGAGCCCACGCCGTTCAGATACGCTTGAACCTCCAGGAAGTCGCCGACGTCAATCCAGTCGAGCTGCACAAAAGCCCTTTGTCAGTGTTTTGCCCACAGTTATATGATCCCACCGCTCTTTATGCTACACCGGGCCTCCTATCAAACGCAAGGGCAGGGGACAGGAATGGTGAGCTCACCAGAATGAAGGAGGGATACCGGCCGTAGAGAGCGTTACACTCGTTGACCTGGGCCACGATGGAGTCCTCGCCGTTGGTGGTCGAGGCCACGAACTCGTTGGGGATGTCGATACCGAAAATGGAGTAGTCCTGGACGGTTGCATATAGGTATCAGAACAAGCAATGGTATCTGTATCTCCCGCACCGCCCGTGGAAATAGGACTCACAAGGTAATGATTCACGAGATACATTCTGCCGGTTGCACTACCACCCGAGGGCCGGTCGATGGCGCAGGAGGAGAAGCTGGAGTCGGTCACGCTGTTCGCGGGGGGGGGTGGGGTCAGCACGTATCAGAAGGACGACGAGGCAACTGAGAAATGATTCGATGGTTCAAACTGGTGCCTGTGCGGCGAGAGAGGCGTTGTAGGAAAATGGGCCGGGTGGCTGCTGGTCAGGCGCCAACACTTACTCGTATGGAGTCTCGCTGCAGGGCAGGATGGTTAGTCCCATCTGTGCGGACCTCACGGGTCGAGACGAAGACGATCGGATCTGGGGACTCACAAAATGTAGGTGGAGAACTCGGGCAGGATGTAGCTGACGGTGTTGTCGGCCGGGTAGTCCATGAAGACGACGAGGCGCGTGCCAGCATCAATCAGCTCCCCCAGCGTCGGCCACTCAGCCAACGCCAGCGTCGAGCCCGGCGAGTATGCATAGGCATCCGCCCCGGCGGCCTCGAACGCCGCCGCGAAATCCGAACCGGGCAGGCCGTCGCCGTTGGTGATCAGAAGGGTGACGACCTCCTCCGCGTTGGCGTCCAGGAAGGAGACGATGGTCTCCAGCCACGTCTGCAGGCTGCCTCCATCCTCCTCGGCGCAGGACGTGTGGCACAGCTCGACGGTGCCGTCTTTGTCGTGGCTCTGCGCCTGCAGGAAGCGCACGCCGATGTCGAGCTGGTCGGCGACCGAGTCGAACTGGTTGTCCACGGGCAGGATGCCGACAAAGGCCGAGTCGTGGCTGCCAATGAAGGTCACGTTCGAGTACAGCTTGTCGCACAGCGCGGCATAGCCGTTGCATACGGACGCGGCGGCGGCGGTGCGGGCGAGGACGGCCAGGACGGAGATGGGGCCGAGGGAGCGCATCTTTGGTGGCGGTGATGATGAGGATGGGGATGAGGATGAGGATGAGGATGAGGATGAGGATGAGGATGACGACGATGATGGAGAGACAAGGAGTCGGAAGGGTTGCCTGCGGTGACCAAGGGGGCCATCGTGAGTTCTATTCCACAGGCGTCCCAGGAGACCACCCTCGCTGGTTCTTATACCAGCACCTCTCTCTGTACATTATAATCATGACAATCACCCATCCGTGTGACGCGGTCGCCTGTCACGCTGGTGTGACCCTCCCTTCCCTTCGGAGCGGGCCCTCGGATGGCGGCTCTCACGATGGCAGCTGGCCGTCGACGAGTGGGCAAATATGCCATGTTCATCAAAGCTTGCCTGGAGGCTTAGCATCGTGTCCAGGGTCCAGGGGTCTCCATCAATATGGTATTAATATAGGGCGTCCAGGGCCTGTAAGCCCCCTCTCGAACGAGATTGGCAGATCTCATGCCCGGGCCGATACGACCACAGATCACTCCCATCCACCGCAACCATCATCGTCGCTCCCGAGAAGCCAGCCTCCCCGCCTTCGCAGGAGGTCATCGTGCACTACCCCTCTCACGGGCCCACGCCCACCGACCGGCTGGCCGTCCACGTCCGCGATGCGCGCCTCTTCCTGTACCGCCACGCCTGCAACGCCGAGGACGCCGTGAACCGCACCATGGACCGCGCCTTCCACCTCGAGAAGTCCTTCACCGACACCGTCGCGTCGCTCGCGCCGCCGCCCGAGTCCGGCGAGAAGCTGATGCCCGGGCTGGTGTACGTGCTGGTCGCGGCCATGGCGGGGAGCATCGTCACTCGCAGGAGCAACATCCTGTTCCGGTCGACCGTCCCCGCGGCGTTCGGCTTGGGTATGGGGTGGACCGTGTTGCCTGTCACGATGCGCAATGTCTCGGATCTGGCGTGGACGTACGAGCAGCGTTTCCCGGTGGTTGCGGAGTCGCATGTCAAGACGAGACAGGCGTGGGAGCAGAGCATCAGCTTTGTGAAGGCGCACCGGCAGGTTGCGGTTGAGACGGTGGATCAGAAGGTGAAGAGTGCGAGGGAGATGGTCGAGGACTGGGTGAAGAAGGGGAAATAAAGTCGTGGAACCGAGAGAGGGAGATAGACTAAAGCAGTTGCCGCCGAGTGGGAAATGGATCGGCATGTATCATACAAGGCATAAACAAATTCACTTTGTTGCTGTAACTGGAAGAGGTGTGGCCCAGCTATATCTCATTCGCCTTGGAATCGGACTCATCGACCGGGTTCATGCCCGTCTTCCTCTGTCTAGAAGATACCAGTACGCCCGCGTGAATGATGGTTAGTTCAAAGCATGCCTGTCAGCGATCCCTTTGAGACCCAGGAACTGCTTCCGAAATCAAAGCTCTTGGAGGTCACGATACGTTTCTATGCGCCTCTGTCTGACCTGCTTTCTGATCCACCCGACGGATCGGATCTCTATACGGCCCCTCCTGGTATATTCACAAAATATAAATGAGGCCTCAGCCGAGTTCATTTGCAGCACGGCTATATTTTGCCTCGATAAGTATAGGGCTGTATGCACTTGTCTCAGCTTGCTGTAGCGTGGGAAGCCACCGACTTGGAGCGCGTTGCTGCAGATGGCTTCATTCTGAACCAGAAGGACATCTTCATATATAGAGGCTTGGCATGTCAAAGACTTCTGCGGGTTGAATCAGGATGCTGACTGCGCTCACTTTTCATTAAGGGACTAGATGCAGACGGAGATTCGCCTTCAGTTTTACGTTCCAAATACTATTTCTGCCCCGAGTTAACCTTCCATCTTATGGATTCGATCCAAAGCGCCCAAGGTAGCATAGTGCCCCCCGCCCCCCAAACCTTGGACACGATGCGCTGCCTTCAATATCTATGTTGCCGATGCATGTATACAACCATGTCGTAAGCCAGCCCATGCACCTCCTTCACAAGGTTCTGTGCCGCCTCTTGATCCAGTACACCAGGACAACCGCATATAGCTCTCACAACGATATCCTTCAATCCCCTGTCAGTGTCTATTGTACATGTATACATTTCTTGCACCGCAGTCACGAAATCGTCGAGATCCCAGTCTTGTGAAGCGGCTTCCTCGAACTTCCGAGTGGCGACCTCCTTCAGATCGTCAAGCCAATATTTCTCGGCAAGCGTATAAACTTTAGCATGAAAAGTAAGCTTGAAGTCTGAAGGGACGTCAACTGTCGCGTCGGTAGATCCTTCATCATCAGACTCGTCTGCTGGTTGCTCTGCAGTAGTTTGGTACCTTATAACTTCTTGAGACTGGTACCCTGGGATGCTTTCTGCACTCTTGGGTGTGGGCAGGTTGTAGTCAAGTTGGTAAAGGTATTGCAGCATCATGTCGACGGCCTGAGGATCGTCGTCGGGGAGATCGATGGATCTTTCGTATGCCTCCTAGAAACCTTCAACAGCTGCAATCCCCAATGTAACATTAGACTCACCATGAATCCTCCTTTACAGGCTGAATCGAAGAATTTAGACCGCGGACATATAATAGCCCTATGAACCGCAAAGCGCCTCCCACGACAGGTAATTGTCAAGTCTGAGTAGTCTCCGCTATTATAAAGACTAACCGATATTAGTTGGAGGAGATCATCATAGTAGTCAAGACATCCTACCGTTCCAAGGATTGTAGTAGACATTTTTGCGGCTTGCTTGTGGGCGATGAGGTCCCAGACATTGTCGTGGCCTTGCCTGCAGGCGGGTGCGATGCTGGCTCCTTCTGGGCAGCTTCTGATGGCAGTGGTTCGAAAAAGTCCGGGAATGCGCGACGGGCATTCGCGTCACCGTGAGGTTGAAAAATGTTATCTCGAAGTAAGGATGCCAAAACCTCAATGATATGCGGATTAGTTGTCGATGGCCGATGTCGCAGGACTACGTTTCGAATAGCCTTCTGCTTGCGCAACCCCGAGTAGTCGGGAGTTGAGAATACCTCTCTCCAGTTAAAGTACACCATTGCCCTCTCAGATCTGGAGTAGGACATTGTGACTGAGGCGTGTTGGCGAGAGCGCTTTGCAACTTGGTGAAAAGACATCGTGTGGTGGTGGGGTTGACGGTAGGCACGCAGTATTATATCGTTGCCAGGGCCCCACGATAAACGTGGCTTAGCGTCGCCACGCAAGGAGTGACAGGCCTGGTGCTGCAGGAGGGGGCACAGCCGGCGCTTAACCAGCTGGAGGTAGTTAGCACAGGCCTCAACATGCTAGGCACCTGCAGGCCCAACGAGCAGCCGAGTGTTCGTATCAGCTGGCAGCCAACGCATCGAGCAGGCTCCAGCAGATCTGCGAGTATCTGCAGTTTGAACATCAAGTCGTTGTAACTGCGCATGTATAAAAAGAGGACCATCAAGGAGCGGTGGAAGGTTACCTAACTGCTCAGGTCAATATCCTAAGAGGGGACCAAACCGTCACGGGCCAAACTTAGCGTTTATAATGCATACAGTGAATTGTCTATAGTGTGAATCGTCTATAGATGATTCAACGTTGCACTTTTATTCGTGGTGTAATGGTATGGGCAGTGCATCTCCCGTACCAACCCTTAATCGTAGCTCCAGTGGCAGTCTTGGCCTTGATGGCTTCAAGAATTTGTTGACCATATTCGACAGACTGCTGCCAATTGCAGTCTGCCGCTCGACTCTCAAGATCGAAGAATGCCCTCTCCGGAATCCAGCCTGCGAAAGCTGAGCCAGCCAAACAGGAAGCGACGGAGAATAGAGCAGAGAACTTCATAGTGCTGGATGATGGAGTTTGTCTTCCAGTACGACAAGCTCAACGAGTCATCACTCAGCGAGTCCCCGGGTGAATTCTTTCTGGATAACAAAATGTGGGACTTGCAGACATTTTCGCCTGTCTTCAAAATAGCGAAGTCGCCTACTTTCAAAGGTTGGGCATAGCTTTCTGGGATAGCTTTCTGGGATAGCAGACGGCTTATGGGGTTTGAGCTTCTGGGACCTTGTGAGGAAGGTGGTTTTATTCCTTGTCGCAAGAACATGGCTAAGTACTATAGTGTATTTGAACTTATGTATACATGGATATCAATAGCAGATGGTGGATACAGGTCTAGTACGATATAACCAAACATAAAAGGAGATGGTTGACTCCCGAGGTCCACAGTCGTCACTTGCTTATTGTATATCCAAAGGGAAAACTGTATTGACACTATATTTATGCGAAGTTGTGCATTTCTTTATATGGTTGGATTGATAAGAATGTACCAAGTCTTGCTTACTTTAATATGCGCTGCGAGATCGCTTGCGTTTCTATTTGTGTGGTTAAGTACTCTTGTTCTTCACCTCAACCATCCCCCTGCAAAGTACCTATGTAGGTATACACCCGGCACGCTCCTTACTGAAGGCATCTGTACAGCAAAAAGAAACGTTCGCACTTGACCGTGAGAACTGGCTGACAAGGGCCGGCTTGCAGGTTCATGTGCATTATCATATTGTCTTCCCGTTGGTCTATATGACTATTGAACGTGGACGCCACAGTTCTGGTCAATGGCTAGGCAAAAAACGCCGGTGTCTAATCATAGCTTCTGTCTGGCGATTTCTGGAGCCCAGCGATCCTCAGGTAGTTACTCAGTTTTCGAAGCACAGGTAACCCGATAACTTAATCGACAGATGAAACGCCTCCTGCCGCTGACTCTGAGTGATAGCCTAAGTTAGCTTCATATCATGGGATGGCCCCAGACCCCGAAGATCCTTTACCTGATATACCGGCTTGCAATATCTAGTCTTCAGGCAACATCTTGTTCTAGGTGCTATTTGAGGTTGTCAGTGAAGATCTTGTGCCACATGTCCAAGAGCTGGACTGGTTCCACGATATCGTGGTGGAGCTCAAGGGGCAGTGTTGCAGGTGCGTGATCTCGGAATAGTACCTCTCTACGGTATTGAGAGAGAGGGTACCTAGATGTCAATTGCGAATGGTTTCATTGTTCTCTG
The DNA here is from genome assembly GCA_003012965.1 of Juglanconis oblonga. Lineage (NCBI taxonomy): Eukaryota > Fungi > Ascomycota > Sordariomycetes > Diaporthales > Juglanconidaceae > Juglanconis > Juglanconis oblonga. Next base: position 2,630 of record MUZH01004367.1, on the reverse strand, counting down.
GCGTTGGCTTCTGAAATGCGATGTCTCCATGGTGGCACGGGATATCTTAGCGATGCTTTAACTCAAGCACGGCGATGCATGCCGTTGCCAAGGTTCGTTGCTAGTCTGGGTGTCGCTGATATTCTCAAACCTACCGGTAGCGTCCTGGTGCATTGATGCTCGCATCGGAGCCGTCCGTTATTCATCTGAAGTTGCGGGCGCTTGAAACCTTGGTTGCGCTTACGTGAGAGTGAGCGTGCTCGGGTTCCCGGGCAATTGGAATAGTCCTTGAATAGTCCATGGCATCTTTCATTGGGCATGTCACGCAGACTTAGGCAGGGAGGTGGTTGGTAGAGGACTGTGATCTTTTCTGAGGCCGAGTTCTTCTCGGATCGTAATCTACCTAGTATGGTTTGGGAGGAAGTCTATTTCACTGTCGGGCAGCATGGAAAAGTGAGATTAGTGGAGCCTTATCATACTGCCAAGGCACGATCAAGACAGGATGGCGTCAATCCAGGGGTTGCGCATAGTACATACATAGGATTGGCGGCAGACTGGGCCGGGAAAGTGGATTGTGGGTTGTGGGTTGTGGGTTGTGGGTTGTGGATTGTGGACGATTGTGGGAGATAAAACACAAACACGGCGTCTTGTATCAAGTCGCACGACTTGATCTTCTCACTACACTACTCCTCGCTGGCATGTCTTGATCGCCCGGATCTACAGAGCACCATGCTGATGGAAGATCTGCAGGAACAGAACCCCGTCAGCCAAGACGCCTGTTCCTCGCGCCTCGATGCATCCATCGGATCTCACCGGGGCGGACTATCTTCCCGACGCGGCGGCAGCACTACCGCAATCTCGTCTCAACTCAGAAACCAAACAACAGACTAATCCTCTACAGTTCTGAAGCTGTTGGCTGATCATCTTGACGCAGCCTTCTTTTAAGCTTTTCTTCTTATATTCAACCCAATTCCTCAATCTCAACTTTGGCCCTGCCTACCTGCCTACCTGCCTACCCAGCTAACCTACCCAGCTAACCTACCCACCTACCCACCCTCTCTCCTCCTACGCCCGGAACTTCGTGAGATGAGAGCCAATGGGCTCGTGTGAGAGTCATCAGCACCTACGCCACAGCTGGTCTCGATGACAGCTGCTGCCACCCCCAAGGATGGATCCCCGTCGTCCTCGTCAACCGGCCGTCGGAGCCAGACGCCTCCATGGCCGCTGGCAGACGCTCCCACGCCAGAGGATCCGGGGGTCCAATCTCGGGAGGCCGACGAGCAGCAGCAGCAGCAGCAGCAGTCATTCCCCTCGGAGAAGAAGCGGCCATGGTGGAAGACGCGCAGGGCGAAAGCGGCCTTCGCCGTGGCCGCTCTCCTCCTCGTGGCCCTGGCGGTGTTGTTGACTCTGGGACTGTTGGGATATCTCAGGAAGGTAGGCCCTTTTGCAGCTCTTCTCAAGAATAACGAGTCCCCCACCACTCAGCCTCCTGTCAATCCTCTTTCTACTATCCCTCTTATGTCTGATCCATTCGCCAACCCGCCGGCAGATCCTATCACTGCTCCCACTTCTGTTTCTCTGGTTGCTGATCCCACGCCAACAAATCAGCCTACTATTAATGCAGTAAGACACGGCTCAGTGTGGCTTGATTGATTGTTGTTGTCTGATGCTGTCCCTGCTTGGTGCATATGAGAGTGAAGATGGGGGCGACGCTGGGGGCGACGCTGGGGGCGACGATGGGGGCGACGATGCCGTCGTTGACCTGGGCATTATCACAAACTCCCTTGTCACAATGGTCCCACGCAGCGACTCATTTTCGCTTTGCGAAGACCACCTGGGAACTGCATCTGAAAGGCATCATGGCGTCTGACTTCCAGTCCAAGACCAACTTTGCCCTCCCAGCCCTCCCAGCATTTTCCTCTCTCACACCAGTGCTTCTGCTCTTCCTCCTCTGCTACAGACTGCTGACCATTGACCAGCCCGGGCAGAACCCCACCGTCAACCTGGGCTACGCCACCTACGTGGGGACGACCGTTTCTGGCGCCATCAACCGGTTCCTGGGAATGCGCTATGCCGCGGCCCCGGTGGGCGATCTGAGGTGGAGGGCCCCTATCTCGCCCCCAACTTCGACCAATGTCCAGCCGGCCACTGAGTTCGGGCCTATCTGTCTGGGAATCTCCGTCGCGTTGCCCAACACCGTCGAGAGCGAGGATTGCCTGTTCGTGAACGTGTGGGCACCCCAGGGCGCGAGCACGACCTCGAAGCTTCCCGTCTGGCTGTTCATCCAGGGCGGAGGATATGTGTCCAACTCGAACGCCAACTGGGACGGCGCGGAGGTGGTCCAGAACTCGGGCAACAAGATCGTCTTCGTCAACTTCAACTACCGCGTGGCCATGTGGGGGTTCCTGGCGAGCGCCAAGGTCCAGGCCGACGGAGCCCTGAACGCGGGTCTGCTCGACCAGCGCTTCCTCCTGCAGTGGGTCCAGCAGAACATCGCCTCGTTCGGCGGCGACCCGGACAACGTGGTCATCCACGGCGCCTCCGCCGGAGCAGGCTCCGTGGCCCTGCATCTCGTGGCGTACGGCGGCCGCGACGACTCGCTCTACAGCGCCGCCATCGCCGAGAGCCTCTTCTTCCCCGCCCAGCCCTTC